>JAGGAT010000208.1:0-53952 GCA_017657195.1 Termitomyces sp. T70a | reverse complement strand
TTCTACAGGTAATATATACTCAGTCGTACAACGTACATTTTGTGTGACTGAGGACTGATCAACTGTACCATTCTACAGTCTATCAATCCCCAATTTTAAATGATACAACACATAATCTGACAATGACGGGCCCCTCGCTTCCACCCTTGAATCTTGTGAACATTGACTATGCCACTGTTGTTGCGGGGGAGAACACGCCTTTGCGAGGAGAACGCCTGATTGTCGACGAAAGTGATCCCTCAGTGGTCTTCGAGGGTCATTGGGTACAAACACAGATTCCGTCTTGAGCAATCGAGGTGGCAGTCGGGTTGCCTATGGGAACACCACTCACCAAACTTCCTCTTTCGCTGCATCAGTCACGTTCCAATTCAATGGTTAGTCTTCCACTCAAAAATTGATTTGGAAAAAATACACTTACTCTAATATATGTCATAGGAACCACAGTGTCCGTATTTGGCGTTTGTTCTGGCTCTACAAACTATCAGGTTTACTTAGACGGAACATTTGCACCTTTTACACCTTCCTTCAGTAATTCTACAAACTTTCAATGGTATCAAAAGGACGGCCTCTCTTCCACCAATCATACACTCAAAATAATATACTTGGACTTATCCCAAAGTTCTATCATTAACTTGGACTATTTTATCTATACTCCGTCGTTTACTTCGCTTGCCGAGAAAGAAGGCCTGAGCAGTACATCTTCCAGCTCTGAACCTCCAACAACAAATACAGCTATCGTGCCACCGATCAGCACTTCACCTTCCAACTCTCAACCTTCCGCAACAAACAGCACTACACCACTCCCCGACCATCTTGGCATATCGCATGCAACACTTTTGGGGATTGTAATTGGACCCGTGGTTTTGGGAGTTATTGTTATCCTGATGCTCTTTTTCATGCGCAAGAAGAAACTACTCTTTTGGTCTACCAGAGAAAGACGTAACACAGGTAAATATAAGTCACAAGCCTGTATAGGAAGGACTGTACTAACGAACGACAAGTCAATCCTTTCCCGCCTTCTCATCCTCAAACACAAGGTCTTTCTCAACTGCGAGTGTACCATAAATCTGGTCTCACAAATGGACAAACCGTTGTCGAAAGTCAGATGCCCGATGAAGATCTACCGTTGTTCGACACATCCCCTAGGTGGTGGGCACGGCTTTGGCGGCGTTCAGGACCTGGAAGAGGTTTGTTTCCTTGTCTCATCCACTATTCACTTCCCTGATCTTGTACACAGTGGAAGCCTTTCCACCTGACTGGGATCCGTCAAGTCCTCGTCAACCAATGGCCCGCCAAAAGCCTGCCCTACCTACTTGGCATATAACACAACAGAGCGCTTCTCGTCAAAATGACGCTGGTAGCGCACACGAAACTATTGTGGCTGATCCTCGTGTTCAGGAACTAGAGGATATGGTTCTCGCTCTCCAACAGGAAATAGAAGAAACACGAGACCAGGATCGATCTGGAGCACAAAATGGGGCGCTTATGAGGGAATTGGTTGCAAGTCGTGGCGAGACGTTGAATGAACATGGTCGATAAGAGCAAGAGGATGGTGGCAGTGTGACGGTGTCGACCACAGTCGTTTGATGATGGTTATAAATTCGATGAAGGTGAGCCCAATAAGTATCGACATTGTTTGACTCTGAAGTGATGTGACCGTCACATCATCGTTGTAGCTCGAGGACTGAGGCATGCAGGTGCAAGCAGGACTATAATTTGGATCAAGACAGAAATCAAAGGTTCACCTTTGGTTGTTTGGAATGTACATGAGCTTGTGCAACCCAGTAGAGAAAGCTTGCCACCACTGTCTTCAAAATACATTCATTCCATTGTGCAATAAGCTATCTAAGAATGATGTAATGGAAAGGATGTGGTGGTGGTAAAGTTAATGTGACGAACTGTCTTCCCGACCCTAAAGCACATGCATGCAGCTGAGCATGAAGGGAGATCTAAGAAAAGCACGCCGAATTAGGCGTGGAAATCGACCTATATTCCCTGTCTAATTAGGCAGGATATGTGGTACCTACAGGTGATATGAATGACCAATCCTAATTAGGTAAGCCCAAAACAGTAGAAGGTTTTTCCTTGTTTGGCCCGAAAGCAAGGCGCGTTTTCTTGACCATGGTGAGTGAGCTTCGAACCTATTCAGTACTAGTCGCTTCTAAATTCCTTCAAGGCCATGCAGATAACTACGGGGACATCTGAGCTGCGCGATATTACCAAAATGGAACGGATAGGTGCGCCAGACAACGAGAAACATCAAAAAAGAAACTGAGCACTTCAATTGTAGGTGCTCACTCACATATCCGTGGCCTGGGTCTCGACGATCGGCTTGAACCACGAGGGAACTCACAAGGCATGGTCGGACAGGCGCAGGCGCGAAAAGCTGCAGGGATGATCCTAAGAATGGTGCAAGAAGGACGAATAGCTGGTCGTGCCATGCTCTTTGCTGGTCCACCGTCCACAGGCAAGACGGCCATTGCACTAGGTGTGTACATGTTCTCGAGAGACCCGAACCTACTTCTTATTTTATGGTAGGCATGGCACAAACACTTGGCCCTGACGTCCCGTTTACGATGATTGCTGCAAGCGAGGTTTTCTCGCTCTCGATGTCCAAGACTGAAGCTCTCACTCAAGCTTTCCGGAGAAGTATTGGTGTGAGGATTAAAGAGGAGACTGAGCTCATTGAAGGTGAGGTTGTTGAGATCCAAATAGACCGAAGTCTCACTGGGGTACGTCGCTGGTCATGTCCATTTGATTTATCTCTCAGTCGTGAGTCCAGGCAACAAAAACTGGGAAGTTAACTATCAAGACTACTGACATGGAGACGATATATGACCTGGGGACAAAAATGATCGACGCTCTTTCAAAGGAAAAGGTGCTGGCAGGCGATGTCATTGCCATCGATAAAACCTCAGGCAAAGTCACAAAACTCGGACGCTCATTCGCGAGGTCCCGAGACTACGACGCTATGGGTGCAGATGTCCGTCCCCTCTTCTCATTCCACTAAAACCAGCGTTAAATTGAGCATGACGTGCTACAGACCAAGTTCGTGCAATGCCCCGAAGGCGAAATCCAAAAACGCAAAGAAGTCGTACATACAGTGTCCCTACACGAAATCGACGTCATAAACAGCCGTACGCAGGGTTTCCTTGCTCTATTCGCGGGAGATACGGGCGAAATCAAACCTGAACTACGGAGCCAAATCAATACTAAAGTTGCAGAGTGGCGAGAAGAGGGCAAAGCTGAGATTATCCCCGGTGTATGTCCTTATGTATACTCCCCACGTTGCGTGTCGTTCATTTACGGTCGGTGCAGGTCCTCTTCATTGACGAGGTACACATGCTCGACATTGAATGCTTCTCCTTCTTGAATCGCGCACTCGAGAACGAGTTTTCTCCTTTGGTTATCATGGCGTCCAACCGGGGTATGGCTCGTATCCGTGGAACGAAGTTCCGCAGTCCCCATGGTCTTCCTGTCGATCTTCTCGACCGCGTTCTCATTGTCAGCACGAAACCTTATAGCGAGGAAGACATTCAGCAAATCATTCAAATCAGGTTCGTATCTATTCCCTCGGATCCCTTCCACAGCGTCCAATAAATCTTTCTATCTCAATAGATCTCAAGAAGAGGACGTAACGCTGACGGAAGAAGCCGCAACAGTGCTCACGACGATGGCGGTGCAGACAACGTTGCGATACTCGTTGAATCTTATCTCCTGTGCTCAAGTCATCGCGAGAAAGCGCAAGGCGGAGCACGTGGACGTGGAAGATCTGCGCAGGGCGTATACGTACTTCATGGACGAGAAGCGCAGTGTGCAGTGGCTGAAGGAGCAACAGGGATCACTTGTGTTTGAGGAGATTGGTACTGAAGCAGACGGACGTGGGGATGGTGATGTACCTATGGAGTCATGAGATATTGAAACCTGGGTGTAGGACTGATAGAGTTGGACAGTGATCGTATGTATCGTTTGTGACATATATTTGTTTTCTCATCTTGAAACCACTTGTGAGTACCGTCTACTAATGGGTCAAGGTCGAGTCGCGAATGCAAGTTATATCTTGTCCGAAAAAAGATACCTTTACAGTGATTCTGGAACGAGATCAATAAGGTCAACAAGTTTGCCGTTACTGTTGAGAGAAGCCTGAATGAATGCAACATCACGAAGCGCCTCTAAAGGATCTCCAATTGCCAACGCATCCGCCTTCCTCTCGATCGCACCAAGGAAAGCCTCAATCTCTACCTTCACACCCTGCATTTCGTACTCGCTAGTCTCCTCGATCTCTTCCTCAGACTTCGCATCAACAGACTTGATCGTCACCTTGAAAACGCCTCCGACCAAATTCACAGAAAGCCACCCTTCAGTGCCAGTGATCAGGAATGTGTCGGCAACGGGACGGGATTTCGTTGGCGCGGCAAAGGTGAGTTCGGCGGTTCCGTGGAATTGTTGGCCACAGCGGACGGCGACGTTGATAGTGTCGTGCGGTGCGAGGTAGACTTTGTTAAGGGATGCAAATCCACTGAGGTGCGTAAAGCGAGATGATAGTATTGTTCGTAGGGCCGCGATGACGTGCTAGACGAGGATGGACTGAGAAATCAAGACATTTTGTGCTGAATTGCTAAATCCATACCACACCACCGTCAAGCTAACACACAGGACAAACGTTCAGTTAATGACTAGAACCTAGATCCTCAGGTCGATTGTCGCTTACCAGGAAACCGCCCTGATACTGTGACAAACATTGGTTGAGTCACTTCTGATTTCTTGCAACAAAAAAAACCTACGCCAGGTACGGTGCGCCAGGGAGTATTGTACCACTTCGACGTTTTGTCGATGTGGTTATACATGACCGTTCTGAAGAACATGACTTTACCAATCTTCCCAGCTGCAACTGCAGCTCCTGCCGCACGTATTCCAGTCTCGGCTTCAAAGTTCTCTGCAACACGCCAAACCAGTCCCTTGGGCTTGTAAATGTCGTTATACTTCTTAATCAGCTCCAGACCCTGCTTGACACCAGCAGCGACAGGCTTTTCCGACAGAACATGTTTGCCAGCAGCAAAAGCCCTCAGAATGATAGACGGTTGGAGTGTAATAGGTAGCACAACGATAACTGCACTGATGTCCGATCGTGCCAAAAGAGCATTGAGATCATGTTGTGAATCCGAATCATGATACGCAGCAGGGGGTGCAGCCAGATTTAGAGCTTGAGCTGCCACAGCAGCAAAATCTTGTGCCGATCTCTCTGATCGGGAGTATACTGCTCTCAGAGGAGGTGCTGAAGCACCCAGGGCCACGAGCGCTGGCAAATGTGCTGTTCCAAGAGAAAGTGTATCTCAAGTCCAATCAAACCGGATTTGTTCGGGGACAAACCTTCTTTGGCAAAAATTCCTGCACCAAGGATTGCAATTCCAGCGAACATCATGGGCGTGTAGTTTGTGAGGGCGCAAAACTTGATCAGGGGGAAGTAGCCATTATCATCTGTTCATCGCGGCCCGGTTGAATTGGACACACGCCGGAGTGGCATCCATGGATCAACAGTCATGATCACTTGCCATAATTATCGTCATTATCCTCATACGTGACAAGGTATATGATCTGACCTCACCTTTCCATATCTATTCAAATAGTAAAATTATTCTGAGCACACACCAGTGCTGATTGTCGATTCAACATTTAAAACGGACATGTCCTTCGGTTGAACGTTTTGCAGGTGAGTGAAAACCGGACGCTGTTAAAAATACCAGTGAGCGCGCGAGAATTGGTCGGTGTTTTTGCCATCACCATCAGTCCTTGATGTGACAAGTGACAAACCTTCAAACCGGACTTCCGTGTATTTGCTCCAGTCAAGTTCTGTTGAGTTTTGGTCTACACAAAGTACATGAATAGCATAAAGGAGTAGATGAAATGAGGTGAGTTACAAGAAATCAAAGGTGCCGCTTGGGAGGCTTACCGACTGTATGGTAGGGAATGGTACGAAATGGCCGCGCCCTCTCCGTGAGAATTTCTATAGTAAACATACGAGAACACGATGCAGCGGAGTCCGAAGTGAAGATGAGCTAGTTTATCATCAGTGCCTGCCGGGCTGTATGGTAGATACTTATGGGATTATTGAAACATATCTCTTGCCCCCGCCAGCGCCCACCCGATTTCGTTCGAACACGTGTGTGTAATAAACCCACAAGCGCGTTACTCCCGATCAGGTCGATAATCAAATGATTATACCTCTCACCCCACGATTTCTGCAGCCTAGGCTTCGTCGACTATACTATGACCACACTCGCTCAAAACTCGAGTCAGACGGCAGCGAGTAACTCATACTATGATGCTCATGTTGGCATTGGTCGCTTTGAATCTATGGAGAATCCTCAGGAAAATGATTCCGCTTTTCGCATCACTCAGGTCAGAGAGATGCAGCGTAAAGCAACTCATCCTTACCCCAGGAAGCAGTTTTCCAAATCGTCCGAAGATGGTTTGGATGATATAACCCAAGCATTTGGGGACTTGAGTCTGTTCGGACGAACGAAAGAAGAGTACGCCAATTTTAAGGCTTCAGAAGCTCCACTCTAATGCTCTGTGTTTGTAACCAGCGTCGTATTTAATCCTAGCTTCCAAGTTGGATTGAACATCAAATTCAAAGAGTTTTCTCATTGCGAAGATGGTGAAGTACCTGTCGTGACACTTGACGACATCAAGGGAATAATACCACCACCACCTTCGTATGCTACTGAGCGCTCTTTTTCATCTGGAGGCCCAGATGCGACCATGGAATTCGGATTCCTTCCCCTTTCACATGGTGTCGGCGTGACTAGCACAGACATCCCGCCCTATGGAAGTGAAGGGACCACGGAGTTCCAGGATCGACAGAGGATACTTCCTCAAGTTGTCAACCCCATTCCTAGTACCACAGAAACTTCCCCCGCCCTTTACAATCATGTCATCTCCTCAGACGCTGCATCTCCTTTGAAAACGAGCTTGGAGTTGCATGTCAATAACAATAAAACACCGCGAGATGGGCCTACTTTGCATTTGGATCTTCAAGAAATCAAGAACAATTTCACTTTCACGTATATGCCTGCTTCGCCTCTGTATCATACAGACACTCGGAATGAACAGGTTGCAGCTTCTGGGGAAAGAAATAACCCATTATTGTCGCAAGCGGTATGTTTCTTGCTTCCTGGTTCCAGTAGTCATCTGACTTTGTTCAGCTACTTGATTCTTGGAACGCGGTACCGAGTAGTTCCCCGGTGCAGTATCCGTTTGAGCAAACCCCAGCTACCGCCAAACTACCTTTCCCTATCAAGTCACCAGCCCTTTCTTCTCAGCCGATTAATTGTGATTCTCAGGATATTCACCCACTATTTGACCAGCCGATCCATGATGCTGCTCTCGAAATTCCTCCCCCAGATATAGAACCCCAATCGTATGGTACGTACGATAGCTCCTTGTTATCGCGCTGGTCATCTCCTCCTGGTTTGTCCCCGAGTTATACGGACGGCTCACAAGACTCGACTCTCTATACCCCCATCTCTAGTGCATCACCAATGTCATTATCTTTTGTGCCTTCATCGCACCCAGTCACTGCCGCCACAGCGTCTCAGCATCCCTTACCTCCGCAAGATGTCCTGGCCGACAACTCGTGTGTTAATCCGGCATTCTTAACCCTCAATAATCTACACTTTGAGGAGCCGTTCCCACCATATGTAGCCTCCGAAGAGAACACGCGCTATCGCCCCATTCAGAGGGCTGCTCAAGTCCACGAGTTCATCATGATTCAAGTCGCACCTTACCCGATTGGACCTCCGACTTCGATACTGAAAGCCTCTCCTAGAACTAAAGGCAAAGGCAAGGTTAATGCCAAACCAGACGAGGATGATGGTGACAGTGATGGCGTCGATGCGCATGGAAAGGTACGTCAGAGAAAGAAAAAACGAGACGAGGCCGACAAGGTCAGGTGTGAGATTGATGGCTGCAACGGGACGTTTTTCTCCAACTGGGAGCTCAAACGGCATCAAAAGAACTTGCATGGGATTGGGGAGGATACTCCAAACACAGCAGTGTGCCCGAAGTGTGGCAGGCACTTTGCATCGCGTCGGAAAGACTCAGTTGATCGACACCTCGAGCTCAATGCTTGTGGGAAGAGAAACCCTCGCAAGTCTCTGAAGCGAATCACACCTGGTCAACCTTCTTGATGTGAGTGTGTATTTCTTCCTTAATCTGCATCGTCCGTGATTCATCAGGCTATGCAATAGGATTGTGGTTTTCCGGGAAGTCGCTCACGTAATTGTATGATCTCCCCTTTTGATGTAGCACCTCTACTTTTTACATAAATTGCCTGCCCGGGAGACGACGCGACACTACCAATCGCAGCCCTGCCTTGGTGTTTTGTATATGGCAATCATGATTCACTAGACCTGTTGCATCACTTGGTTAACGTTCTCCTTCTAACTCTGCTTCTTGTGTACTCGGTTACTTGAACCCGTTAGATCTATATTCCATGTCCCAAACAACGAAATACTGGTCCTGGTCAAGGCTCGAGGAGTTGGCGAGATTTGTCTTATGAACGCCATCCGTCAATGCCTCCTTGCTTTGTTGATATGGATGCGTGAATGGACGAACTTATTGTCTGGGTCTTTCAGGTGTCAAGTGGCTATTCGTCGCCTTTTGCTCTTGAGGTCGATACTGTTGTGTCAATGACCATGACCTCACGCAGGATTGTACGGACTAGGCCTGCATCCCGTGTATCCCTTTTCGACGCAAATCGTGTTTCCATCACTTAAATGCCTTGATCGTTACAAACTCCTCCTCGTCAATTGATTGTCCTGACATCTTCCAGATAGAGACGTAGTCCACAGTCCCATCGTAGCGCAATCATGAAGCAAATCAGACGTCGAACATACTGATGGAGATATAAGGACGTCCAAGCATTAGCTGATCAATTGTGCACTGCTATCCACGACGCGATGCCTCTGAAAGTATTCACTCAACACAGTCACGAAATCGCAAGTCATCTGCTTTACGCAGCGATATTTGAACATCTTAGAATAGTTCACCGGTTTCTATCCTTCGCTGGATACTGTCAGTGCTAAACAATCCAAAGGGATGTCTATCTGGGGTCATGAGAGTTCATACCTGTCCACGGTCCGCTAGATTCCTGAGAGGCGAAAATGAGACAAGGATCGGTGAGAGCGGCATGTTTTTACAGGGTCGACGGTAACTTACCTCCAATGATGTTGGCATATCCGCTTCTTTGGGTCCTTTTTCATAAGTTTATCTTAGAATAGACCTTGAATTATACGTATGTTCTATCTCAAGAGTCGTACCTTTATCATAAGGAGACCACTTACCTATCTTCCGGTAATACACATCCGAGCTCCATCGACAGCGTCTGTTAAATCGCGAAGGGTCAAAGTCAAAATTGGAGACATACGAAGGAACATCTGAAGTTATCCGCGGTCAGTGACTATCAGCGTCACGTGGACTAAGTCATAGATGAATGAAAGGCTACGGCTTTGTCAGAGTTGAATTAAAAGCTCATCATTAAGCTACGCATGAAATTACGAGGTCCAAAAAATAGCCGTAAAGCCTAAAACCACATTAATTCGGAGCGGCCGAACGGAAGTGAGGAGAAGAAACTGAGATTGGGAAAGAAAATGTCATCTCTTGAGGTCCATGAATTCTCGAGTGCCGGAATCTGCTCTTGAGAGAAAAAAGCTGCAAACTCAAGCTAAGCATGGTAGAAACTAGTGGTAGGTAGAATATGATGAAGTGGAGTATGGATGGTGGAGGGGATGAAAAATACGCGTGATGCGATTGTAGATTTTTTCAGATGGTGCTACGAGCGCAGTATGAGATGACGAGATCGTCGTGGCTGCGTCCGCAAGTAGATATATAGAAGACAATGGAGGCCAGACAAAGGAAGGAAAGATAGGTGTGAAAGGCAGAAGGGTGATCTATCTAGGCCCGATTAAACCCCTCTTCCCATCTTTCCCGATCCATGTTAATTTCCTTACACTCGTCGAGAATCGCTATTATTTTGAGAGAAGTTTTCATGTACGGGAACCGTATGCACTATGTTCCACAGACTGATTGGATAAACGAGGAGCCGCGGTCTATAGCTCGGGAAAAAGCGAAGTTTTCTAATCCGAACGTTATCAATCGTGGGCAAGCATTTTTGAAAGGACGTTATTGGACGATATCGCACACCGCAGATCAGTCTTGCAGATCCATCATGATTCGCTCTGTCCTGATAGTCCTGTGCCTGTGTCTTCTTGATACTGGAATGCTTACGACGACTAGCTTATCAGGCATTCGTGTCGTGTGCCATAAGACCGGCGTACCGGCTTCCGTATCTCGAGAATATCGTTTCGGTACTATCAGAGCGTAGTGAGAACGTGAGTCGTCGAAATCAAGGAAAGCTCAACGCAATTCTTCTATCGAGAAAGCTCAAAAAAAGCCCCCGGTCCTTTATCTTGTGCTTATGGCGCATGACCTCCGACGTCACTCAAAATTATTAGCTAAGGGGGCGTGTGCACAAGTCCAGGTGACTTTACTACTTCTGCTCATACTCCTCTTTACTAGGTCTTTATCACTTTCTTTTTTTTACACTGTAATATGATAGACTTCAACAATTTACTTCAGAGACATTTATGGATTCCTACTTTTAACCTATCCCATCACAGTGCTCATTTTTTCTACAGATTGACCAGCATACTTGGTGTAGTCAATCTATTCACTATCTGGTGGTCCTCAATCACAGTATGGCGACATTTGTTATAACGGAGCGCCAGATCCACAACCGTAACTTTGAAAAAGTCGTTCCCAGACTGCTTCTTCTTCCTCTGGGTTTTCCTATCATGCATCAGGACTTGGATATCCAGAGAAGACAATTTCAAACCTGCATGTGAGCCTTCTTATGTTACCTTTATCACCACATCAAGGACTTTTCCGAACCGCCACGCCCACGCAAGACAGAAGTCGAAAATATACTGTACCTGATCCCTTCTCGGGCATAAACTTGACGAATTAATCGTAGCTTCGTTGTTCGTCTGTTTCTAGTATACATTGCTCTAGCATCATTGCAGTCGCCACCTAACACAGATCTATGGTCGCCGCCACAACGCTCAACAGACCAAACAGGCCAAGAAAGGTACCGGACTCTACCTTGCACGAACTCAATCAAAGATTCCATTTCCCTTTTCTGTCAGCCACCGTCTTTCCACATCAGGACACCCCTCTTCCCTAATCTAATCTATAATTTCCAATGACAAGATCATGTCTCGTGGTACTTTGCTGTCATCATACGCCCTTCTCTTCCAGGTTAGATCGATTAAGGTCATAATAGTACAGTGATGACCGGTGCCTCCATTTATCACGATAAAGTCAGAAGTGCTCGGACTCCTCCAGCGTCCCTTGAATATGTTGTTGCGTTCCCATGTCCACCTCGATGCTGTTGGAATCTAAGACCGGTATTCCTAAGTAAACACAGACACGTTAGTGTCAATCCTCAGTCTGTATTATAAGCGACTGTATTTCTGTACCTAAGTAAACACAGACACGTTAGTGTCAATCTATCGGTACAGTTAATCTCTATCCGTAAACATAAATATGGTAAAGAGACTCACCCTCAGTCTGTATTATAAGCGACTGAGGGTGCTCGTCTCTTCTATCTAATATATATATGTGAGCATGGTCCTTTGTTCGCATTGTCATAATGGATGTGATATTAGCGAGGGTAGAATGTGATGATGTGATGTGTAAGTGTGATTGTGATGTGATGGCGCGCTCACGGTGTTTGGCCCCATATCTCAACAGATGCAATACCATCTGACTCCTCTGAGCCATCTACAATATCGTGGTCGTGTCAATCACCGACCTACCAGAGCTGCTATGTGGTAATGGTAAGTCTGGCATGTCACCTCACTTTATGGGCTGATGAAGCACACATGATCTCAGGGCGCAGTGCTCTCCTAACTTGACCCTGAAGACTTACTTGGATTAAGAAGGTGGGGGGAGAACTAAATGAATCAAATAACGAATGACGGAAAGGAAAAGTAATTGCCGCTATCGTGTTATAATTATTGTAACATAGACTCACCAGGTGAAGCCTTGGAGTGAGAATAAAGAAGACGAAAGCCCGTTGACGCTGCTATTGGGGTAGATAAAGACCACAAACGCAGCGCCTTCGACGGGCGATAGAAAAATGATGCTAACAAAGTATGTGAAAGTCCCACACCTTAAAACTTTAGAAGCAAAAGGCTAGGAAACACAGGGTACATAATTGTACGTTGCCATGAGTATAGTACGCACGTCGTGGGTATGATCGAGAGAGTGAGGGGTGAGTCGAGTTTGGATGATAGATCTGCCAGATGTAGATGACGACTCAGCCTAGCTTCAAGGCGCGAATGGTATTAGGTGTGCGAATGGGTGTATATAGAGCAAAGACACCGCGAGAGATTGTAGGGATTGTGAAGTAGAAGAGTCGATGGTCGTCGTAGGTATCGAAAGGACAGTTCAAGGAGCTATCGTAGTGAGAAAAAGGAAGAGAGATAAAAAAAAATATAATCAAGGGTGGATGTCATAATTGAGCAAACTTGTTCAAGTTTACGCAGTGTCCTCCGGATCGATATGCACCGGCGAAAAGTTGGCGTCACCAAGCCGAGGTCGATATGACGAATCCTCGGAGTGGATAAGGAAGAACGAAGAATATAGAACGATGCTTTGGTATGAGGGTAAGTACACGACGATGATCAAAGCATGCGTTTAAAAAAGACGAGAAGCCGGAGATCATACTCAGAAGCGTTACGAGAAGATAAGAACTGCCAAGCTCAAGAACACACAAGAAAACATCTCGAGAATAGATAGAAGCATGAGTGCCGTTATTCTCCTAACTCGATCAAGAATGGTGCGGAGTGATTAATGAGAGCACTGCGGGAGAATTATGCATACCTGTGGAGCGGAAGAGTCGATAGATAGATCGTCGTGGGTGGGTACATAGCCGAGAGAGAAAAAGGAAGAAAGGAAGGGGAATAAAAGAAGTCGCTGTCTTAAAATCAACTCGCCGTCGATATGACGAATCAGGAAGATAAAAGAACGTTTGGGTTCGATGAAAACCACGGAGGGGGAACTTCGAAAAAGAATGAACAACAATGGCACATGTATCAGGCCTATATAAGGCTTAGGCTTCAAAGTGTATGACGATCCATCGAAGAAGTGGAGTGATCGAGAAGCCGGGAAGAATGAATGTGGAGGAACGGCGTCTCTTGGGTTGTTAGGAGGTTGCTTTGAATTGCTTTGAGATCCACCTAATTCTACCAAGTTGTGGAGAAAAAGATTCATTCGCGGGTGGATAAGAGAAAGTGAGCAGGAATGCGCTGACGTCGTCGCATCTTTCCCCTACAGTATCGCTCTACAATAAGCTGAATTATTGTGCATCAAAGTGGTGGAGCCATGGAGTGGGAAATAACCAAATCATACGAGAAGTGGCTAGCGGCTGCTGATACCAAGCCTAAATATTAGTAACCAATTACTACTCTGGCTTGAGATGATGACACACGACACACAAATAATATATCAGGTCCGGGATGTGTACCCATACAGTCCGTTCTCTTAATAAGATAAGATTCATAATCATGGAGCCAGGAAGGTGTAAGACAACCATCAATTGCGATCATCGGCTAATGTGTATTGAGAAACTAAGCGCTAAGCGTCAAGGTTTCCACTTTTCTTTCAATCAGCCACCAATGGATGATGACACAGTTCGATGTTCCGCCTCTTTACGATAGTCATCTATTAGAATTTCGGGCAGAGATCATTGTGTGGGTCTCGGAGTGAATAGTAAACCGAGAAACGAAGACTGGAAGGTCTTTTAGAAAGAATAGGATAGTCAAGGAGAGAAGCGATCAGCCATGAAACAGGTACGAAGTCGAAGTCACGCGTCACGGTGCCGTTGTGGTGCGCGCGATAAAGACAAGGAAACACCGATACCGATACCGATAAGGCACTAACAACATCGATATCCAACTTTGAAGTTTACTACATAGTAAGTTGTCCACCCATCCGCTGCCACGAGAGTGACGTACGTATTGTGCCCGGTCCATCAAAGCAGGGTACGTACGGTGCACCATGTGTATCAGGAAGGATTTCAAATGAACTCATAAATTCATTCTCGTATCAGGAAGGATTTCGTAAGGATTTGGTCTAGACTCTTAATTTTATTCTCGTATCAGGAAGGATTTGGCGCAGACTCTTAATTGATTCGGTCTAGACTCTTAATTTCATCTTGACCTTCATCTTGACTTGACTTGTACGATTCGTATCAGCTTTGGATCATAGATTTTGAGGGGTGACCGGGGTATTTAAAACTTAAAACAATAAAATATTGGATTGATGCTTGATGGAACGTTTTGTCATTGTCAACCTCTTTTCCTACCAGTGTTGCGTCTGAGTGCTGTGTTAGTAAATTACGGCTATGATGACTGTACAATGTCATACCGTAAATTAAACTGCTTTTACAATAATACCATCAGAGAGCTTGACTTATGCCATAGTATGTGCCCCAATTATCCCTTTCATGCATTGCAAACTCACCCTATTATCAATAGATCGTCAGAAAGTCGCCCTAAAGTTAAGGGCTTGTTTATAATAGACGTCACTTGTTTCGCAGTACCACATATGTCCCTCTATAAGACTGAGTAGCGCTACATACTATGACAACTTATATTGACTCTTTAGCATACTTTGATACTCGCCATTGACTTATGCTTATGACGAGTTTTACAAATTCATACCACTTCAGCGTCGAATAAAAAGTATATTCGAGGGTAATGAAGATAATGAAAGGTAACAGGTAAAGGTTAAAGTCAAAATGTGCGACAAATCAAATGTTAGATGTGAGGTATGTTTGAAACATTGTGTATGGGACATGACTGATATCAGACTCTAGACATTAAGTACCTATTGCAGATGACTTTATTGCAGTGGACCTGTCATATGGGCTCGAAGTCTTTCTTACTTTGCAGTCAAACAGAAATTGCTCATGCTCATGTTCACTTTCGTAATGAACATCTTGTATTAGGAAGAATCAGAATTTTACATATGCTTGATTGATGCCTGATGGAACGTTTTGTCATTGTCAACCTCTTTTCCTACCAGTGTTGCGTCTGAGTGCTGTGTTAGACTGTAAATTACGGCTATGATGACTGTACAATGTCATACCGTAAATTAAACTGCTTTTACAATAATACTATCAGAGAGCTTGACTTATGCCATAGTATGTGCCCCAATTATCCCTTTTATGCATTGCGAACTCACCCTATTATCAATAGGCTCATGGAGTCATCCCGTTAATTCAATGGTATAAAAAGTCAAGGCAGACCTACGGTTTCTCTCCCATTATCTCTTCCTAGTTCTACAGGCTCTCTATTTCTCATTCTCAGCTCGTAATGTCTGAGGTGACCATCTCAAATAATCCAACTGGTAAGAATCAACACAAGAATTGTCGTGAGTCTCTAGCTTATTTCTACGTGAAATTTGCTAAATCAGTCTCTGTTAGCTCCCAAGGATGATCCAACTGTCTGTGCTCTCATCAGAGACTACTACAATCGTAATATTACCAATCGCACAACAATTTCTAAGCTTCTTTGGGCAGAACACAAAATTCAATTATCGTATAGTACTATCTTTGATTGTCACCTCATTTGCTAACCTTTTTCCAACGTTAGTGAGGCCTCGGTAGCTCGTCGTGCCAAAGACATGAAACTCCGGGCCAGTGGAGCAATGACTGCATCTTTGCCAGATGAGGAAATACGACAGTTGGTAGCAAATCAAATGGCTCAGGATCCATCAGGCCGTCAAGGAGTCAAGAGGACCAAAGAGCTCATTGCTCTTAATGATCATGTGCGTCTGACAAGGTGTGTGTCTTATCCTTGATTGATATCAGTTACTAATGGCCCACAGAGCTGCTGTCAATAAGGAAATGCGCATTCTTGACCCAGATGGCTTTGCACAGCATGAGCCCACCTCAAAAAAGATTCATCGAGGTGTTTTAACCAGTATTGGCCCGCACCATGAGTGGAGTGCTGATGGCCATGATAAACTGGTTAGCATTGGGTTTGCAATATGGGGTATACGAGACAAGTGGTCAGGAAAGTGGCTAGGCATTTGGGTCATTCCAAATAACCGTTTAAAGGCAGCTGTTGCTTACCTTTACCTTTCACTTGTTGCTGAACTTGGAGGTATATCTTTTTCGGCTTTATTTTATGTGGCATACTTACTGAGAGAATCAGGTATGCCTCTTCAGTCAACCACCAACCGTGGATCAGAGACAACTCTTCTCTATGGCTTTGCAAGTGCTCTTCGGTAAGAGATGGTTGCTAGAATGAAATTTGCTACCTTTTTTACTCTGTTATAGTCAGCACTTTGCACCTGAACTTGAGATTGCTGAGATTGGGCCAGCCCACCGGTTCTTGAGAAGTACAGATAACATCACCATTGAACGAGGTTGGCTACAGTTCCGTATTACCTGGGGTGACAACATTCATATTCATTGGGCTGCAGGTCAGGGAATCTATAATTCGGCAATCCCCAAACAATAGTACGTGCATTGAGTTATGCTAGAACTTGAGTCCTCACATTCAATACTCCTAGCGAACTTGTCCAGTGGCTCTGGCCAAAGCTCCTCCAGCAAGATCTTGATCTATGGAGGAGAAATCAGAATGACCACACAGTCCGTACCAACAAGAACAAGTTCTTACCTTCTGGTGTTTCTCCAAATGTTGCTTATGCTCTTTATTCTGACTATAATGCTGAAAACTGGTTGCAACCTGTTGATATTGATATAGTGCACTCACTCATGGAGGATATTGGAGGTGAAGCATTAGTGCGTTTTGTTTCTCCTGAGTATGCCGCACGAGCACAAGCTGTCTTTGATGATCTTGACATTACATCACTCACTTACGAAAATGTGTGGTTTGTCTTTCAGTCAATGCTTCCTTCTATGTAGTTCTTATACAATCACAATTATTTTGGACTGTGGCTAGAACAAGCTAAGAGCTTTCCACCTTAGGAGAAGAAGAAGGAAAGCCGTGACGCAGTGGGCCATGATGAGTATGACTTACACCGCTTCCCTCATCTCTTTGAATGTCAATAGTGCACTTGTCTAAACCAAGCTTACGGCAAAGGGCCTTGCACTTATGCTCACTTTGCCATTTCTTCATGGCCACAACGCCTTCATCCCAAAATCCAGTGTTTTTCTGATTTCTATAGCAATGTTGTTAGGTAAGAAATGAGCATTGAATAGGAACATACGAATGTGCTTGAGGATCGTATAGAATTATTCTATTGTCAGGACCAACCACTCCTGACATTTGCAATATAAACACGTAAAGAAAAGAAAAAACAAAAGCAAGCATCACATACCTTGGAGATCAGTTATAAGAAGAGTGCCACCACTGTCTACAAGGACATGGTGTGCATACGCATCAATAACACGGCCAACAGGATCGTTATTATCACCTGCTTCATTACAACCACTAAATTTTCTTTCCGTGTAGAGACCCTTGGTAGAGAGTAAGGGCGCAGCTAAAAAATCCTTGAATACAAGGCTCCTAGTATCATTTTCATTGCCTTGAGGTGGAGGTGGAAGCTCAGACGTTACTGAACCAAGGAATGCCCCAGCAATATTCCATCGTAGGCCTAATAAGTTTTTAAGACAATTGAAGACAACTTGAGAGACGAAGGGATTTACTCAGAATGTTTACTCCATGTGCGTCAGCTCTACGTTTGAAAGAATCTGCAAAGTATTGCCCCAGTGCCATGAGACGTAACTCAGCAGTCAGGTCGATGAGGTTTTGAGATCCTGTTACAGAGATAGGTTTGCATTGAAATATAGCATACTGTTTATTGTCAAAGCGACCCTAGAAGCACATAGAATTTCATTAGAATTTCCATAGATTATATAGAAACCTGCTCACTAAGAACACAAACTTCATTAAACCTTTGGCAAGGTAACCGCCTTGAGGTCGGCCTTCTTTGATGTGAGATTGCCAACTGCGAGCAATCTTGATAGTCTTTTCCTCAATACTGATATGTTCATCGACATTTCCTTCTTCGTCTGTAGTGAAAGTAGTTGACATGAATTTGTAACGATCAAATGGAATTTCTACATCAGCCCCTTCAGCAGTTGCAACACTTTTTCGTGGTCGAAATGTGCTAGTGTATTGTGGTACTGATGACGAAAAACCTAAATAGCAATAAAGACAACAACTCAAAAGGTTCGGTTGTGGATATAACTTACTTTTTGAAGCCTTTCGTTTGACGCTCATTCTTTGCTTGCGTGGAGTCAAAAGTGCTGCTGATTGGTGTGAAAGTGTCTTATAAGATCGCATAATAATGTCGTCTTCATCATCAGTATCCTGGAGAATATTATTCAGTGAAAAACACCATAACTAACAGACTATTGATTCACAGGAATAATTTGATAAACAAACACTCGAAGAGAAATTGTCTTTGACTTAATGTCTGCGTCACTCAAATAGCCTCTGGCTTTCAAAGAATTGAGGAAAGCCTCGATAGTTTCTGCCTCACTCCCAGCACTGTACTCAAGCTGATGGACCTTATTTGCCCCCACTCTGAACGTTGGTCTAGGCAAGTTATTGAGTAACGGCCATGCCACAGCATCAACAAGAAACATACTGTTCAAAATTTAGCTGGATCGATTTGAATTGTTGAGAAGGTGATCTCAGAAATGCTGCCTTAAGTTCGACCTTTGCATATTTGAACATTTCAGCTGTCAATTCTGACCCGTTATATTTCTTAAGGAGAGGAAGGATTTGAACCTGGTCTATGGAGTTAGTATTCAATGAAATTCGATCAAAGGTATACCAATACCTTCTTTGGTGCAGTCGCGTTCTGAGGGAAGATAGACAATGCCATTTGAACCGTAAATGTGTTGCCTTTAACCTGTGCCTTCACAGCGGCAAGTGCTTCTTTAGCTCGGTGAGCGGCTTGGAGGGCAGAGTTCATTGGTCATGCAGATGGCTGATTCAGTCGATGCTGTGAAGCTGATTCATGGTGCCCAATTGATTGCTCAAGAAGGCTTTTTGTAAGTGCTGCATCGTCTAAACAATCAAAGTTCAGCTCCTGAAAATTCACAATGAAAGCGCGTACCTTCAACATCTGACATCCTCTTCATATTTGTACAGGCACCACACTGTGGTGTTTTAAGGAACCGATATACAACGGAACACCCTTGACATTGTGGCTTTGCCTTGGTCGACATTTAGACAAAATAGTATAAAAGATAACCAATAAACATACTTCTATTGCTTTGCGCTCTTCATTAGATGTCACCCCTGCAAGTTGTTGACACTTTTTGCACATCTGCGCAGTCAAATTAGGAAAAAGTGTACCACAGTCACTACAAAGACCCATTGAAGACAACAAGTAAACCAAAGCGCGTAGTCAAGTTGACTATTCCACGCTTAAAACCTTGTTTTACAAAACTAGCAAGTTCGTACATTTTCGTATCAGGATGAATGGAGTATATAGAACAGAATCAATATAACTGGAACGCTCACTCGATCAATGGATTATCATGAAAGCCTGGTGATGCCGCTTCCACTCTGGCCATATTGGCATCCATGAGAACTGGACTATGATAGAAATGAACAGAGTCCGTAGATACTTCAATCTAAAAAGCAATCGGATCAGGCCTACTGTTCAAACAAGAAAAACAGATTCTGCACCTGCAGAAAGACTTCTATCCAATGCGACAGGTTCACTGTCTTCAATAAAGTCATCTGGAATACATACATTGTCAGTCATAGGTATATAGAATGAGTGCAAAAACTACTATCATCGTATTCCTCTTCCAATCCAGAGTCTTCTTCATCGAGTCGGGCCTCGATATCTAGAAAATGATTCTGCTAAGTGGTGTATAAGTCAATGTCCCATACTCAATACTTCAAACGTACCTCACGTCTAACCTTCGGTTGCCTATCTTTCCTTTTACCTTTACCTTTTTTAACTTCATTACTTTCGAACATAATTTTATAAGTTAAGACACTACCTCTTTTAATTTCATTACCTTCGGACATTATTGTGTTGTAAGTAAGACAATGGAGTGGTTACAAGTTCATAAATCTCGTCAAGAGTTAGTAGCTAGTATCAAAGTACACGAAAAAGTCGATATAAGTTGTCATAGTCACTGTCTTGTCGTGGGACATATGTGGTGCGGCACAAGAAGTGACGTCCATTATAAACAAGCCCTTACTTAACTTTAGGGCGACTTTCTGGCGATGAACCTGGTCATGTGCCCCGGGAAATCCCGGTCACCTGCTCGCCGACTGGCTCAAAACAACTCGATTAACACAATTTACTGACGCTATACAATATTTTATTGTTTAAAGTTTTAAATACCCCAGTCACCCCTCAAAATCTATGATCCAAAGCTGATACGAATCGTACAAGTCAAGATGAAAGTCAAGATGAATTTAATAGTTCGAATCCGAATTTATGAGTTTCATTTGAAATCCTTCCTGATACACATGGTGCACCGTAGGTACGAGTTAAACGTAGGTGGAGCAATGAAGAAGGTCCATTTACATAGTGAGATAGTGAGGTGATGTGATGAGGCTTCCCACGCGCATCGCTCACGGATTTTTTTCGAAAGGTTACTTACTAGGCAAGCTCAAGGGTGACCGGTGATCTGTCAGCTACCACCAAACTTGTTTGAATATTGAATGCATGTACCGCTCACGGATTATCAAAAGGTTACCAGGCAAGGTCACGCTGATCTATCCATGTCGGGCCACCAACATTGTTCGAATACATATCGTATCGAGCTAGAACCCCCCCCAAAAAATCTACGAATGAGATCCATAATGCAGAAATACGTATGTATATGACGACGATTTAAAACCCAAAATCATGGAGTTAGGAAGGTGGAAGCAACAAGTTAAACGTAGGTGGAGCGATGAAGAAGTTCCATTACATAGTGAGGTGATGAGAGCTTCCCGTGCACATCGCTCACGGATTTTCAGAAGGTTACCAGGCAAGGTCACGGTGATCTGTCCAAGTCAGGCCACCAACATTGTTTGAATACACATTGTATTGAGCTAGAACCCCCCAAAAAAACCTCCGAACGAGATCCATAATGCAGAAATACGTATGTATACGACGACGACGATTTAAAAAAACCCAAAGTTGCCTTCTACCAATCGTCTATTGTGTAAAGAGATAAAAAACTATGGATTGATCTACGTATATATGGTGGGTCCGCAAGAAGAGTCAGTCAGTCAGTCAGTCAGTCAGTCAGTCTATCTGTCTACGACGAGGACAGGACAGGACAGAACAGGACAGGACAGGTAAAACAAAAGACAAGACAAGACAAGAAAATTGAACAACTACATAGAGAGTACGATCACTTGTAATGATGGATGGATGGATGAGTGGGTGGGGTGGTGGTTGTGGTGTTGGTGTTGGTACATACAGATATAAGAGAACAAAAACATGAAAGAAATCCAGAGAAAAAAAAAATGCAAAAAAGACAAAACCACACAGTAACTTTTCCTCCCTACCCTACCACACGACGCCCATACCCATCCCATGTCCATGCTGAGCATGAGACGGAGACGGAGATGGAGAATGCAAACGCTGAGCCTGTCCATGCCCATTCCCATGCCCGTGTCCATGTCCATGTCCATGTCCGTGCACAGGACCCGCAAAACACCACTTTTTCACAAGCGCCTGATAAACCTTGTCCTTTTCAATCTCTTTATCCCCACTATCATCATCATCATCATCATTGTCTTTTTCTCGTGCTGACTGACGCTGGATCTGCATCTCCGGGCTTTTCCTCCCAGATTCAGACGCCGTCAGCACGAACCCACCAGGTCCAGCACCAGCACCAGCACCGACGCCGACGCCAATTAGAGGCGGAAACACTCTCCTACCAACTCTCGGCCTATGTGCGTGTCCCGCTCCTGAACTCGAAGCAGAACTAGAGCTTGAGCCCGAGCTGGAACTCGAATCGGAGAGGGGTGGACTGGGTTCGCGGTGTTGTGTGCGTTTGCACGTGGAGAGGTTTTTGAGCATGTGTGTGTGTGCGTGGGGAGGAGAAAACGGGTTGTGCATGTGCACGTGTACTGCGTCTTCGTTGTCGTGGTTGTGAGTGTCTTCGTGGTGGTGGGGATGAGGACGTGGACGTCCCCAAGGCCAAAACAATGTGAGCTCTCCTCAACTTTTCTCCTCTTGATCTTGTTCTTTGTTGTTCCCCTCGTCTTTGCCCAAGTCAAGGTCTAGTGGGAGCTTGACGCCACTTGTGGTGCCAAATCCAAGGCCCGAGGGGCGAGTGGCAGGGAAGCCGTTGACAATCTCCATGCCGACGAGGTCGATGGGTGTGGCGAGGGACGAGGGCGAGCCATTGGAGATAGACGAGGTGGAGAGGGTCGGGGAGCGTGTGGGCGGGAGATGGGGTAGTGGGGTAGTGGGGGAGGTGGGAGAGACGGGGGCAGCGTAGTTGCTGAGCGCGAGGGAGTGCAGACGGGTTTGGGTGGGCGAGGGTGGGACGCGCAGGGCGATTGGTGGTGGGGGAGTTGGGAAGCGTGGGGCTGGGAGCGTGGATTAAGCTTAGAAAAATAAAAGAAAAGAAAGAAACATACAGGAGAGCCGAGTAGCGTCTTGTTTGAGTTTGAACGCGACGCGGTAGTTTTTGCTGTTGTTGTTGTCCCAACACTCATACGTGGGCTGCTCCGTCTCGGCATGGGCGTCGGCCTCTGGAGACGAGGGTGTAGAGTACCTGACGACGAGCCAGAGGGTGGAGGCGGCGAGGCTGGGCGCGTAGTTGTCGAGGCGGATTGAGAAGGTGAACTGGTCCCATACAGGGTTGGCACACTCGGGCAGTGGCTCAGGCGGCGGATGGCACAGGCCAGAGCCGGGGACATAGAGGGCGCGCAGGAGGGCAGGGAGGGAGGCAGTGTGGTGTGCGAGGACCTCAGAGGTAGTGTCCCAGTTGTCGAGCGTGAACCGGACAGCGACATTCTTTTGGTACGCAAGGTTGCGCACGAGGAGCGTCCCTTTGAGGGCGAGGCCCATGGTGGCTGACGGCCCGCTGTGCAGCACAAGCGACTCGAGGTGGACGTTGGCGTGCGGCGGTGGCGACCCCGCGGGGACTGCCGAGCACTGCGCCTGGTCCAGCTCGTGGACCGGTTCGTGGACGACAGGCCGCTCTGTCTCTGTCTCTGTCTTGGTGTTGGCGGCGTCCACGAGGGAGAGCGAGGCAGGCTGGGCCGAGCGTGAGTAGAAGCGCATGGTGGCAAGGTCGCTGGATGGAAAGTGCACGTTTTTGGGGACGTGGCTGTTGAGGGAGGGCGTCGAGGCGGCACGGGCGCGGGCAGGGGTGCGCGCAGGCATGGAGGACGAGGACGAGGATGCTTTGAGCGATGACTTGAGGGGTTTGCCGTTGGACAGCAGGATGGGGGACGAATTGGTGCGCTGCATGGGCGGCGCGATGGGGACAGTCGGTGCCCCATGGAACGACGTCGGCCGCGACCTCAGCTTGAGCTGGGGCAGACTCGGCGGCTCGTCGTCCGACTCATCAGAGGATTCGTTGAAGTGGAAGACAGGCGCTGCATGGCACCGTTGAGGAAGAAAATAGGGCATTGACCAGTTTCCACCCACATCCCTGTCCTAGATATGTACGATATGTTTTTTTTTTCTCTAGTAACCCTATCCCTGTTTGGCACGGAGCCAACCACTCGGTCCATTCTTATCCCCATGTCTCACAAATCAATTCCAGCCTTCCCTGATCCTCGTCATTCCAATGACGAGACGGCCGTCCGCTCTCGATCCTACGTCTAGGCTATTCTATACTTTTGTTCTGTTTCAATCCGCACCCACACTTGCGCATCCAAGTCGGCTTCGTTCACGTTCATTTGTAGATATGTAGATTACTTCAAGCTGTTCATGAATGTAATCGTGAGGGTTTAATAAGAAGACGTTGGTTGGTCCTGATAAGACTCGTCGCTCCTTCCACCGATGCGATGCACCCCTTCCATATGGCCTTCCTGCATTACATCTGATACGACAAACGACAAACGACGTGCCAAGTATGGATACGACCAACTTCGACTTCGGATTCCCTGCTCGGTAGTTCCAAGGGTTCAAAGTTGTTGCCCCCTTGTACTCCCTCCTTATCTTGTCCCACCCAACCATTTTTGTCAAGTGTCAAAGCTTGACATCCAAATCAAAAAGAAATAAAGAAAAAGAAGACATAACACAGCCTTTGGGACTCAAAACGACCAGCTTCTCTCCGTCCCTGTCCCCTTTTTTTCTTTATATATTCACACATCTTAATTGATACAACTTGACATGCCAAGTCCACAGACAATTAGACATTCGCCTGCATCAAAATAAAACCACCCCAGCAATCAGGGAGAAAAATGATAGAAGCCAGGGGGCCCTTCCGAAGCCTTGCTACCATAACTAAACTCAGTGGAGCTTTTCGGAAGGAAGAACCTTCAAAGTGCTTACATTATCTCGGATGTATCATGTCAAAAGTTGACTCAATTGGTTTCAATTCACACGTGCGTGCACCTTTTGCAGTAGCTTTGTATATAGATCTGTAGCTGTAGTACAAAGTATGGTGAGAATCCTTTGTGGTGCTCCCCTCGTTTATCCTCCCCCCCCCTTCTAATGTTCCCTCATGGTGGAGCTTCTTTTTTTCGATTCGTGGCTTCTTATCCGAGTCCAACCCCGAGTGCGTATCTTATCTCTGTGAATCCACGTGCAGACTTTGTATATAGTATTATGCAGCTATAGCATAAACAATACCCTCAACACTGCATTATACATATACACACTTTTGGTGAGGACAATTCAGTTTTAAATGAGCAGATATATATATATCAAGGTTGGGATTTGAGCACTTTTTTTTTTCTTTCAATTCCCTCTCCATCTCCATTGTCCTCTTCCATTTCTCATTTCTCATCTCTCATCTCTCATCTCTCATTTTTGATTCCCAATCCCCAATCTCTCAATCTCTCAATCTCCACTCGAGTTCAGCACCACCCCGATGCACTCACAAACACAAACCTGTCCCGTATGTAGTAGTTTAACCTGTACAGTACAGTACAGTACAGTACAGTACGTTCAGAGACTCGGTCCCAGAATCCAGTAGCCCCAACCGGCTTCGAATCCTCCGGGGATGTATAGACTAAGACTAAGTACTCTCAATTTTTGCAGAGCAGCATTTTCTTTGTTTCTTCCTCCTAGCTACCTACCCCCTATCAAGGGTGCTGGGGTCCATGGATGCATCCTCGTGACCCCACACCCCAAGACGAATCCATACACATGCCAGGGGTGGCGTGCGTCCAGTCTCCTATGTAGGTATGCAAAAAAAAAAAAAGGAATTGGAAACTCAAAGAGTTTGTTTCCCTTGTTTTGTTCTCATGTCCCTCTTTGACGGTGGAAAAATCAGAAATCGAAAGATCAATAAATCGAAATTGAGATGTAAAAAAAGAAGAAGGAATTCAGAGAAGGAAAAAAGAGGGGGGAAAGGGGTGGCTTTGAGCACTTCTTTTTTTCTTTTCTTTTCTTTCTTTTCTCTCCTTTTGTTTTTTTCTCCTCATTGGTCCCCTAAAATAGTAAAATTTATAACTATCCCTTCCATCCTCATGACACCCCCACCACGCACGCGTGTTATACCATGCCATTGTGATTGACCAAATTCCCCATCGGCGATCATCATCATCATCAATCACCATCAATCACCATCATAGGCATCCCTGGTACCATCCGCTTCCCCACCCCACTCTGCGCACCCCACCCTCTCACTTTCTCCTGTCTCTCTCCGCTCTACCAATCCATAGATCAAAGAAACCACACAAGATAAAAGATCCAAAAAAAAAGAGAGAGAGAAGACGAAAAGAGGTATGTGGAGGGAATATATCATATGTACTATATAAAACGAAAACGTAAACAAAAAACAAAAAACGAAAACGAACAATATTAATCTATAGAAACCGATGCACAAGCAGGCAACCTAACTAAACCCTCAACCCCACAAAACACACATCTAATCAAGTCACCGAGGGGAGGGGGGGGTGGGTGGGGTAAACTCAGGAGGTCAGGATGTTCAGGTGACCCGTTGAATTTGCGAATTTGTGAATTTGTGAATTGTGAATTGTGAATTGTGATGCGGGGGGAGGAGTTGCGGGGAGGTACCGTGCGTGATTCTTTGACTCAGGGAGACTCAGGGAGACTCAGGGAGGGAGGGAGCGCGAGTTTAACCTTCCCCCTTCAAAGGGTCCGAGCCTGAGATATTGTATTGCCAGAGATCCATTGGAGGACGCTCGCCCCCCATCACGCGGTCAGATTCCTTTTGATCTTAATCGTGCATCCGTGATCGTGTAAATCGTGATCTAAATGCCCCAGTTATTGCGTGCCAGTGATGGCCGAGAGTTGATGTGGATTGCGATTGTGATGTGATTTGATTTGATGGGGAAATAAATCGAACGACGGCTATGGTTATGTACCCCTCGCCTCGACGCGGAGGGATAATATTGTACATACATAGTATTTCCTGACAAGGCTTTAGGCTCCCCAAAGTCCGTGTCTCGTCCGATACCCTTGGAAGCACTCTCCTGGATTTGGATATGGCATTCTCAATAAGTATGATAGGGCAAATCGGTGACAGAGGCAGATCTCGACGCAGAGGGGAGTTAGGGGGGACGATGCAACCCAATTCCCAACTCCCAGCTCCAACTCCAACTCCAACTCCAACGGTTTCCGGGTACTGATATAACCGTACTAACGGCTAACGAACGAACAATGCGCCTCCTTTCCCCCGCGCCAGGCAGTGATCATCACGAATGGCGAAACACGGCATATGACCTCTAAGCGGCCGAAGCGAGTGGGGACGCCTTCTCGAGATGGGTTTTATGTCTTTGTGTATGTTAATTGCGTGGGTAACGTGGTAAGGTACAAACGCAGGGACGTCCTAGACGGCTTGTGGGCGTGCACGATCGACGCGGACTGGGACGACGACACACGGACGCGGACTCAAAGGGCGATGGGGTCTATGTACGTGCGTTGACAAAGGATGAGTACGTGTTTGTGTCGATGGATTTGTTGGTGGATTACCTACCATATGACCCCTCTTCACCCCTCTGCCGAGCGATGGGAACCTCGGTCCCGCCCGATTACACAACTGGGGCGCTTTTGCCATTGGTTCTCGATGCCGGCAAGTGGGGATTCGGAATACATATTGGCTGCTCGGGTGCGTCGTTTGTTGGCCTGTCCTGTGTTCAGGGCGAGGCACCCTCGTTGATGAGTTGATAAATTTGCTTTTTCGTGTCCTGAATTGTGGGATTTGATGAAAGTGGAGACGGCTGTGCGAGAACTTGGAGGAGAAAAGGAACGAGATGCCGCTTTCAATCAATACACTCCAAGCTCCAAAGTTGCGGTGATTGTAATATCAAGGTATCAATCAATGTGTCTCGTGTGGGAGTGGGAGTTGTTTAGAGGGATTCGGTATGTATATATGGATGGATGTGCTGTGCTGTGCTGAGCGAATGCTTCCTCCTTTCACGCCCGGACGGACATCTGTCAAGTAACCTTTTTCTATTCGTTTATTGAAACCACACGATCACCCGGCTCCGTTCATTTTAGCTGTCCCGAAGTTAAGATCTTCGCTGAACATGAATTAATTATAAGGCGCATCGCCACGGTTATCTTTTCCTCGGTTCATTTTTCATTACGGCGAGTGGACCCTTTATCCACCGCCACCCATCATCCATCAACAACTTGATATCAAAGAACTCACCTTCCGACGGCCTGCATATGACTCCCACGAATTTACAGACCAGGCTTGACATCGAGAAATATATGATTCGATGGCTTTCTCACTCGATTCAAGTAGATATGGTACCCATCGCATGGCGTAGGTCGTATTTTCATGTTTCTTTAATATTCCACGGGCTCCCTTGCGTGGTGCGTGGGATGGCATACTGAATGCGCTTGCGTGAAAACCTTAGATTATAAACGCCATCAAAGGGGATCGACATGCATGGGTCAGGAAGAACCTCGAGTCGTTCACCCGCGTTTTCGACATCTTGACAGGAGGACTGGCAGGATCCTTGGTTTCCCACATCTCCCGTCAATGAGCTATTCCAGGCATCGAATTCCACGCCAGTGCTGCTTCTTTGATAACGATACACTTGCATGGGTCACAGACGCGCCTCGTAGCGGGGTGACTCGATGCAAGCCGTAGGGAATGTAGATGGAAATGCCAGTCCAGCTTCTCACAGGCTCTATCGATGGTCACTCAGAATGAGTCTTGGGTGGATGATTGACGTCCTCGTCGTGCTCCCTGGACATCAAGCTCGGCTTTGCCGTTGACAAGGATTAGAGGGTATCCAATTACCTCAGGATATGGTGCATTTTGAGGTCAAACATGTACTCCTATCGTACGTCCTGCACCAGATTCCGGATTTTTTCTTCGTGCGCCGATTGTCGCGGGTTGTCTCTACCAAGGTTAAAGAAAAATATTGACCCGCCTGTCGCGTCCTTCCAAGAGACGTCCTTCGGAGGTAGAGGAGAGCTTATTCGGTTCCACTCACGTTGATAGTCCGTCATACTGCATGTCTCTCAAGTGGTTCTTATTCAAGACTAGTTGTCCTCGCTTTATGTTACAGATCGATATAACTTGTATAACTATGGACTTTTCCTGTTTCAGCCCCAGTTCGGATAATGTGAGGGTCGAGCTTCGTCTTCCCTACCTTCTCTCGGGCTTCTAGACTCAAGCCATACAAATGAACGGGTATTGTGATCTGTCGTTCGCAAATGAACTGAGGCTGTGCAAGTCTTTGACCTTGAAAGATTAAGTTTTGCCAGAGCAATAAGTTTTACCCGACAGGCCTAGATGCTAAATATATGCACGATCATTTCCTTTCCCGCCCGCGCGAAACAAATTGATCACCTCCGCGATCGACTCGGAATTTGCTTCCGCGGTAAACACGTGTGCTACGCCTCTCAATTTGGTGTTCGATGAAATTGCAACATTCAATGAATTGATATAAGTTCGTAGGATCCTAGGCTTTCCGCGTTTCTTTTGATTATATATAGCTTTGCCCCTACGTCTGGTAATTTATCTGATCGTGTCCCTCAAGCCGTCAGTATTTGGGGTGACGTAGAGCTGTACCGAGGTGCATTTCCTTGGGCATAAAGATGACGACATCAGTTTCTCCGGACGGAACATGGTTTGTTCAAAAAAACTTATGTTATTCCATCACGCAAGGTTTATGTTTCGTCTGCGTTTCGTGGCCCTCCAGTACTCTTTGAGGGTACGAAGATATACGTCATACCAATAGCATTGTAGTCATTATATTGTTTCCAGAGCAACGATTAATTGAAGGATTGGAACAGATCTAGCTATTGAACTGTCTCAGTCAATTACGTACCAAGGACTCAAGGGAAGAAGAAAAAAAGTATTTATGATTAACACTTGTTAGCTGTGAGATAGTCAGACCCGAGAACGTGTGTTTGCATACCCAAAGAATTGGTGCGCCACAATAGCACATCATGGGTCATAATCAAGCCTACTATGGAAAAAGTTCCGGGTGAAAAGTAGACTGAAAGTAACTCTCATCAGCATCAGTGTCCAATTCACCCATACTCTTTTGGAACCTAATTATCACTCTCTACTCAAATGGCTTCCATCAGAGTGCCCCGTATAGTGGATTGCATCTGGGTGCCTTGTATAATCTGGGTGTACTAGTAATCGACCCCAACGAGTCGAGTGTGCTGTGGTGGCACTTCGTCGAGTTTTAATGTATTGACCGGTACCAGGATGCCAATCACTATACTAGCAATTTTCCGCATCAACCCACAGTGAAGAGTACGAATTGAAGATGGATAGATAACCTAGGCACACGAATGAGCTGCATTTAAGGCCATCAGCTTGATTCCTGTAGTTGTCAGTGCATAAGCCAAGGTTTATACATGTCTGACGCATTTCCTCTGTCATAAACTCCGTTTCAAAGGTGGACGCTGACAAAAATTGTACAGGACATCAGGTGTTTAGACGTTTGACGTTCAGCATCCGATTGAATAAGAACTTGGTCGAATTTGAAGGAAACTAGGGTATAGATCGAGAGAGGGAGCGTACATAGAAGTGTGGGTTCTCAGGCGTCGCTTGGCAAGTACTGAGAGGGAAGGATCCGCAAAGCGCCCCGTTTCTCTCGATCCGATGACATGCACAAAATTAACATGTTATTATCATGAATTTTTTGATATTCTATAGAAAAAGCAAGTCATGTCATGTCTTCAATCTAGACGAATTTCCGCATTTGAGAAGCATGTTTCTTCCAGGTAATAAAAGAAGAAACTTCGGTGTTTCATATGTCCATCGGCCAGCCTTGAAGGTCGGACTTCGGATTCCTATTCGCCGATGTCTTCGGTGACTCAAAACCTAAGGCATACTGCGTTTGAGGCATGATACGATGAGAGAGGACAAACACTGTTCCACAATCCCGCCGTTGAAGGGGAGTGTTTGATCAGTACACGGTGACTGTGATCGAAGCCATGAAGAGATGCAACTTAGATGAATTTGAATAGTCGAGTGACGGACCGGAAGAGCGGAAATAGAGAAACGGCATAAAGCCAAGTCGTGTGTCTTTCCCTGGAAAAAGCAATGTGTTGAGTGGCGATGAATCTAAGTGGATGCACTGTATAAATGAATGATTGAATGATTGTTTGCACAGCATGGCGGAGCCGGCAGGTTTCAACACATGTAAATAATTTGGACAAACAATCGCGTACCTGGTCCGAGTTCTCCTTGAGATGCAGTGTTAGGTATTGATCCTTCATCTCCACTGCCGAACAACTCTGCTGTACACACGATCAAACAGAATGTTTCGACACATAGAATGCAATTGCGCCACCCCGAATACTGTGATTCATCATAATTACCGTACCGTCAAAATTTGTTCAAAAGTATTCAAAAATGAGTGGTTTTTCCATCCAGGGCAGCGGTCTTAAGCTGCCGCCGCGGTGGGGGCTCCTTTGCTTTAACATGCGCCACTCTGCAATGAGAAGCTGAGGGATAATGAGAAGTTGGGGTTGGTTAGTTGGGACTAAGTTGCTCTTAGTCCTGAATTATAGTGACGAGTTCTAAGATTGATTTCATTATTTAAATGGCAATCTTCTTTCAGCAGCAGTGAAGGACTTCGCAACATATTGACAATATTTTCAAAAGACGAATCTCAAATGAAAAGAGATAGAAGCCGGGGGAATGATGTCAAACCTCTCAAGTAAATAAGTGTATGGGAAGTCATGAGCTTGAGGTGACTTAGGTATTAAAATGTTGGGTTTGACTATGGAAATGTATGGATGGAACGACATGCAAAAAACCTTGATGTTGACAGGTCATTCATTCATCTGCTTCTAAGCATCTATATAAACTATATGGCAGTCAATTAGCATAAGCTAAATCTGGACAAAGATGGGTGCTCACTAGTACACGAGCGTGAACTTCTTTTACGATGTATAGAGCTCCTCCTTGGTGCTGATGCCTGAGTTGAAGCGACATGAGAAAACGCAAAGAAATAATTATGTTGGGACGTACCAAGCTCTTCCCGAACACCCCTAAGCTCATCAAGGTAAGCTTGGTACTGCTGCTTGTTCTCTACCTTCTCCTTAATGCCCTCGAAGATCCTGACGGCGGTCGAGAAGTCGTTCACGCGTCTGGAAGCCCTTAGCGCGGCTTCAATGACAGAGGGAGAGGGAACAAGATCATGAGCAAAGCAGTTGTTGAGTCCGCGCTGGACTTCAAAAAGGTCCTCAGCGTTTTCGAAGAATTTGACGTAACGGTCAGAAAATGATTCGTAGGACTCCTGGGCGTGTCCGCTGGCGAGACGAACGAGCGACGGGGTTGCTCGCGCAGTCCTGGCAACGATGGATGGACGTACAGAGGCGCGAAGGATGGTGGTCAACATTTGAGGGCGCATGTGGTGTTGAAGTTGATTGAGACAAGGAATTGTTCGGGTTAGCCGGAATTTCCCGGATGAATTGTTGAACTCAACCTCAGCCATCAACTCGCAACGCATCCACAGACTACAAAATCACGACTCTAGGGACCTCACAAATGACAAGGTAGACCCTTGAGCGAACCAGAACATTCTTGAATCAGCATAGGCTTTGCCGATTTTCCATCAGTTTCTCGGGCTGCTTGGCTGAGTTCAGGAACTACCTGTTATGGACAGCCGACTTCTTTATGCTTGGGCGTCGCGTGGTGTGCCTTGCGCTGTTGGTGTGGATAATCCCATTCGATAATGCTTCCATGGTCGGATGTACAGCCAATATCCCGACGATGGCGCTGCTGAGTCTACAAAAATACTGGAGTAACGACTGGCAGATGGCAACCGACATCCGAATCGATGGGGACCATCTTTGAGGCTAAGATAAAGTGAACAGCCAGCAAACCCGTTGGCCTCACCGCCATCTTGACCTGTTCGACCTTTCAATGCAGACGCGTAAAACAACCATCTGTTAGTATGACGGACGCTGTCCAGATTAGTGTACTGTTATTGAATGGGTTGTGTTGATGAAGGTGCATCATCGCATCTCATTCTGTTCACATGTAATCTGACGGTCAAAATATAGAACGAAACACAAGGTTAAGTTCATCTATTCCACCGTCAGTGTGATCCCTGGCGAAAAGTCACTGCCTGTCATCTATCACTATCAATTCCTCCCCAATGTTCAGATAGTTCAGCTAATCAGTTAAGTCACATTACAACAATTAAGCAATATATCCTTTTTACTTGTACTAGGTATATAGACAAAATCTTTATCTCCGAAAAGCTCTTTCGCTTGTTTTTCACCCATCCCGAGCTCCGTACAGTCGGCCTCATGTTCGGAATCTCGGAGCGGGTGCTCTACGTCCTGAACGCGAATTTCTTCCATTCATGTTGCATAATCTCTTCTCTTACACGCTTTTCAGGTTCCTCTGCTGACCTGGGAACGTGGAGTTTGTTCGTGAATCATGATCAAGTGAACTCGTAGTATTGTTCTCAATATTTTCACTCTGCCTAAGCAGGGTGTGGCGATCGGAGCGAAATGATCTGTTACGATCCTGAATTGTGAGGAAGAAAAATTAGGCTTGAAGCGAACAAGTTGAAGTTGGAATGGTTGCTTTTGAAGTGGCTGTGCGGCGCGTCAATTCCAAATTTAGGACATCGTCACACTTCACTTCTGATTATTGATGGCTGCTAACCCAGTTTCCTTCAGACAGACTTGCAGCTTGCATCGAATGAAAAGCTTGGACAGGTATGTCTCCAGGGTGATACATGTGTCAATTCACGGCATTAGTGACTCGGTATAGCTTACAGGGACAAGGAGGGACAAGAGTACAGCATTGATGCACTGCCACTTTTGTAGGATAGCCGAATACCCTTGCCATGCAGTGACTGGAGAATATATATATCAGTCACAGTGCGTCATTATCTACAAACTGTCATCGAACGACCTTCGAGTACTTAAGACCTCCTGTCTTTCCGCGGTTAACCTCCCATTATAAACACGATGCAGAACCACCTTCCAGCGGAATACTCTAACATGCATTACGAATATTCAACTATAAACCCTCAGGTCAACGTCTTCCAATCATCTCCTTATAACGCTACCCCGAATCCCCCCGCCATGACTTCGCCTTACGCTGGCCCTCGCCGACGCACGAGTAGCATGCGGAAAACAAGTCCCGAATCCCTCATTTCTATGGACGCACCTACCCAGCCTCGCAACTACGTTACACCCTCTGCAACCTCTAGGAAGGAAATCCCTGCCTTTTTTTATAAGATGCGGAATGCCTCCCCTCAGTCTGAGGAGGAAATGGACGAACTGACTGAGGAACCTCCTGCGTCCAATGCGACCGACCAGGAAAAAATCGATTACAAGCGCAGACAGAACACCCTTGCGGCTCGTCGCAGTCGCAAGCGCAAGCTCGAGAACGTCCAGCGGCTGGAGGAGACGGTTGAGCGGCTCACAAGAGAGCGGGAGATTTGGAAAACAAGGGCATTGACCCTGAAGCAGCTTCTAATTAGCCATGGCATTATCTGCCCAGAATTTCGAGACTAAGCGGCCTTCAGTAGGCTTGGAATGAAAAACTCATGCTCATGGTAGGCAGCGATGTTATTTTTTCGATGAAACCGGCGCTTAATTCAAACGCCAGACTCCAGGCATGTTCCGCTAAGGACGCCAATGTTGGACACCTGCGCGGTCGCGCCGTGTGCGCTAAGCGCCACATAACCTTCAACTACCCCACTGAACACCTACGCCTTGGTGATACTCCATTGATTCTATGTGGCCATCTCCCAACATATCATTGTATTCTTAACGATGACGGACTCAACTGGTTAACCTCTGCACATCAACGCCTTTCTGGATCTGTCTCAACATTTGTGTAGATTACTCGTTCTCCGTGTAGTCTAGACATGCACACTGCACTCCATTATTTCACTCCTATTTCTGTACACGACTCGTGCCCAACTTGGCACTGTATATATCTACACATAATACCACGGTTTCTATGTATATGTCCAATTGTGTACTATCAAATATTCTGTCGGCACGGCTTATTGATCCGCTCTCAGCTGACCTCAGCGAGTGACAACTTAGTTTTTTGGGTTCTCACATATGCTATCCACTCTTCGTGCTGTCTGTCCAAAACCTCCACCACTTCATCAGATTCGTACTCGACACATGGCTTCATCAGCAATAATAATTCCTTTTGACCACCAATCGACCGAGAACGTAGGTGTGAAAACTAGTGAGCTATGGGCCCTGACTCCCCAGGGAGAGAGTCCTCCTCCGGTTGGTACTGTGCGTACATTCTACAACACTCCGGCAACCAAGGTTACCGCGATATCGTCTTTGGGTGAAAAATTCGCAAGCAAATCCACGGACGCGAAGAGGGAGTTGTTGAGAAAGTCTGTTGGCAATGCGGTGAAGCAGCTCAAAGCTCTGGATGGCTTGAAGGATGTTGCTGTTGATGCTTCTGTAGATCCGCATGCTGCTGGTAAGTTGAATTATACTCTCTCAGACGACTCCAGCTCAAACCATATTCAGCTGTTGCCGCCCATCTTGCGCTCTACAAGTTTTCTTTGAAGACGAAACCTCCGTCGCCATTCAACCCCAACCTTAAGGATGCCCTGCCTGAGAAGCTGAATTTCTCACCTATTCAACCATCGAAGGAATGGGAACGTGGTGTTATTTACGGCAAAGCTCAGAACTTGGCTCGCACGGTTAGTCCTCAATCTCTTGAAGGCATTTAGAATGACTGACCCCCGATTTCACAGTTAATGGAACTCCCTGCTAACATCATGACACCTACAGTATGTCCGAACTCAGTCTCTGGGTGTCAGCGCATGAAACGCTTGGTTAGAATTTCACCGAACGCGTCAAAGCTGAATTTGCTGGACTCAAGAACGTGGAAATCATAGTTCGCGATGAAGGTGATGTTCACATGTGATGTGGTCATCAGATATGCTGACAGATGCTCTATCGCTATCTTTAGTCTGGGCCGCGGAAAAGAACATGGTAAATGCTTGTGTTATATGGATACGGAAATTTTTACTCATCCTGAAACGAGAATACATTCCTCTCAGTTACACACGGAACTTCTGAACCCGCTAAAATCTTGGAGATGTGAGACGAACTCTTTTGGCTTGTTTCGCTCACAAGTGAACAAGACTTGTAGTCATTACAATGGTGCTCCTTCAAGAAATGAACAGCCCCTCGCGCTTGTTGGAAAGGGCATTACCTTCGATTCCGGAGGGATCAGCTTGAAACCTGGAGCCGTCAGTTACCTTGTTACTTTCTTGTCATCTGTTAACATGCAACATTCGTTGTCTAGGGCATGAAGCTGATGAGAGGTGATATGGGTATGTCAGCGTGTTTGTAGCGTTACTCGCGCGCGCTCAACAAAAACCTGATTGTAGGTGGAGCCGCTACCGTTGTTTCAGCAGCATTGGCCGTTGCGCAACTACAGTTACCGTACGCGTCTTCTAGGTATACGCGGTACGACAGCTGAAACATATCCATCCGTTTTAGTGTAAATCTCGTTGTTGTGACACCTCTTACGGAGAACATGCCGGGCCCGAGTGCAACGAAGCCTGGAGACATGTATGTCATTTGCCTGTCGACCGAGATCGATAGTTGATCCAGTTTCTAGTGTCTATGCCATGAATGGAAAGACGGTGGAGATTGACAATACCGATGCTGAAGGACGTTTGGTACTCTCAGGTGCAAGCGACATTTGTTTGTCTCTTTCTCTGACGCTCATTAAGCCATTTTAAGATGCTATCTATTATACATCAACGGAATACAAACCTCATACATTGATTGACGTCGCAACGTTGACTGGGTAATCCATGTTCCTGCCCTCCATGTTGTGGTTTATCAATGTTTTCCAGGGCCATGCACGTAGCTCTTGGAGAAATCTTCTCTGGTGTCTTTTCTGTGAGTTCGTCCTCGTCTCATATCAAAGTGCGTTCAATTTGAGTCCTGTTAGACATCCGATGCCCTTTGGGAGCGACTACGTGTCGCAGGCGAAACTGAATATGACCGCTTTTGGCGCATGCCCCTAGATGAGGATTTCGGACCCCAGATCTACAATTCGAATGCCGACCTCCAGAATGTAAGTGTAATCTAATCATGTCGCACTGACTTTCATCTTCAGCTGATGTGTCTAGACCGGTGGAAGAGATGGAGGCTCCTGCACTGCCGCACTATTCCTCAAGCCGTTCGCACATGGTATTGAGGCCGAGGACGGCCAGGAGCCTGCTTTGAAGTGGGCACACATCGATATTGCCGGTGCTATGGAGGTTCGTACACTTATACTTGATATTATCAATTGTTTACCTGAGTTCTGAAGGCTACGCGAGCAACACCATACCAAGAGATGGGTATGACCGGCCGTCCGGTTCGGTAAGCAGCCCATGCACCGTTTTTCTTGTATAATTTGATGATGTACGTTCACTTTAGCGCACTTATCGAGTTTATCCGCAACCTCTCCGCTGCGAAGTAGTTGACTCCACTGCATATTGACGCGGAGCCCATATGTACACATCTAAACAAATGCCAAATAAGCCACTTGCGTAGGAAGTCTTAGCGGACCAATCTGAATTGTATTCGTCTATCAATCTCTGCGCCTTCACCGACGCTTCTCAACATACATACTATGACCCATCCCGAAGTTGAGGCAGCTAGCTACTTAATTGGCTGGACCTGATATTTCTAGATTGTTGCATTCAAGGTGTCTTGCGACATACGTGGTGTAACTCAAGTCAGGCAAAAAATTGAGCGAATATAATCGCTTTTGTTCCAGTTTGACCCACTATGACTTATAGAGCTCATAGTGCAGACTCAAGCTACAAGTTGAGCTTGTACTCCGGTTCTGCTTCCACCGAGCTAGGAAAGGAGTTAGTGAAGCTCAATTTTGCATTATTTCACATCACTGCGTACCCTTGGAGAGTGATGCTGATTGTTGAAGTGAAACCGGGGCAGTTGACTCTATATGTATCTGAGAAGGTCTTTCGTCAAGCAGAAGTTCAGGCAGGATTTGCATCTGACATTTGGCCTCAAGAGTGTTGTCTATTCATTAATGCTTGTTGGGCGGAAATTCTACCTCGCAAAGTTCTTTAGAACTCAGATCCATCTTCCTCATAACAAACTGAAGCAGTTCGACAAGAAATAGCATAAACCTACTGATTTCTCTGAAGACCTTAACGCATGCAGGAATGTTCTTGATGAAACGCTGTAACACACCAAAATAGGGAAACAATGACAGCAACTCTTGTCGAGATGGAGTACTTCACAGAAGGTTTCAAGGAGGCGATTAATGAAGTCATGATATGCATGGCACGTACGATTTGTATATCCGAGAATTCACAGTTCATGCCAGAATTCTGTCCATGACCAAGTTGGCAACTCAGGTTTAGAAGAGCGAATGGAAGAATTCATATGCGCGTGGTCCTGTCATGGACGGGTGAGTGGAAGGTCGCCATTAATTAACAGTTTGGGAGGTACAAGCTCCATTCCAACTTTAGATGGCGTACTTTGTATCACCGATTATATGTCTTTCTGGAAGACCGTTTATTTAACCTTTTGACGAATGTGTTCAATCTTTCTAATCTTTTCCTCTTTCCCCTCTTCTTCCTCTTCTTCACCCGCATCATACTCTAACTTATTTGGCGTCTCTTCACTCAGCTCTGTCTTGCCAACGGCGGCTCTCCAGCTCAATCCGAGTTGATCCTTGACCTTCGCGATCGCGACTCTCAACGCGGCATATTATGCCTTCGACCCTACCTCGGAGGGACTAACTTCAAACATATGTGGTAGAATCTTTGACACTGTGAGCTCTTGTGGCTCGTTGACCATCTGCGCAGGCGAAACAAGCTCATACTTCAATGGCGTCGTTCGAACACATCGCGGTATTTTTCTATAACCTCCGATCTTATCTACACCGGACAAGCGCACGTGGCAAAAAATATTTTATCACTTGATTGCTATTTATAGTCAACCAACCTCTCTTTTCTTCCTGTCATTCTTTCGCGATGCTTGTCCTTGTATAACACGCTGGCCCCATCCAACCTTTATAGAACTCTAGACCAACTAGACATACCATTGCACCCAGGACTCACGATATATAGAAGACATAGAAGGATTACTAACTTTAATGCTAGAGATTTAACAATATCACATCGTAATGGCCGCGAACTGTTCATATCATCCTACGATTTTTCTGCTCCCACTTGCTCGGCTCTCCACACAATCCACTCAACAAGTTAGTGAAGCCTTGGAGAAGTTACGTGCAGTCTACTGGTCACCCCCACTCCCCACCGAAATAACCCTACCAAAACGCACGATTCTGGACAATAGCACCAACACTGATTCTGGATACGCTACCGCTGAAAATTCTGACGACGAAGGAGAACCCGGTACCATAACACACGTCTCCAGCATTACTGACAACGAGTGCCTTGAGGTGCTCAGAGCCGATACCCTCGAACGCGAGTTTGCCGTGCGCTGGACCACGGGCTTTATCTCGCGTTCGGATTCATGGATCGAGGGTGCGCTCGGGGATGATGATAAAGCAGCTCGTACGCGGCTCCTTGATGAGGCCACGAAACTCCTCTCTGCATTCATCGGCGAAGTGACGGAGAATGAGGATGACGATGAGCGAGACGAAGAGGAACCCGCAATGGTGCGCTCTGTGTCGTTCCCGACTAGTGGGGGTGAGGCGATTGACGTTCAACTTCATGATGCGCCAATGCTGGAGGACGATCATACCTCTGTTGGGCTGCAGAGCTGGGGGAGCTGTATCCGTTTTGGAAAACGTATATGTGCAAATCCGACCTCTTTTTCTCTCACCCCCTTGCCTCATGCTTGCAATCGGCCTCTACGCATCCTTGAGCTCGGCGCTGGTACTGGACTCCTCAGCATTCTCGCTGCGAAACTTTTACACGGTAGTTCGCACCCACCCACCGTCATCGCGACAGACTTTCACCCAGACGTGCTTGCGAACCTTGCTATCAACGTCGCCGCCAATCTCCCTTCATCATCTATACCCTCATCATCCAGACACACATCTCCACGAGTGCAAGTCCACACCCTCGACTGGGAATATCCCACCACATCTCCCCCACTCGATGAACCCTTCGACGTCATACTTGCTGCCGACGTAATATACCACCCACACCATGCGCGCTGGATCCGCGTGTGCGTTGAACGGCTTCTTCGTCGGCCAACATCATCTGAACTCGGAGACGGTGAAGGGGGCGTATTTTGGATGTTTAATGCTGTTAGGGAGGTCGGAAGGCACGAGGGGCTTGCTGAGTCTGTGGAGAGGGTGTTCAATGACAACGCACCTGCAAATATTGGAGAGAGAAAGGAGGGGATGGCGCTGAGGATTTTGGAAATGGAAGAGGCGGAGAAGGAGGTGGGTGTTGGGAGGATTGATGAGTCTGGATACAGACTATTCAAGATTGGGTGGGTGGAGGATTCTACATGGTGGTAACTCACGTATGCATCCTGTACGAGTTGATCATTTTCCTGGGGCCTTGGCTTGTATTGTGCTACACTTGAGTCATCGTTCCATGTTTCTGGAGTGCAGGGCTGAACTTTAAGTAAATGAAGTCGTTAGCCTATACTACGTACGCGACGTTGTGCCAGAAAATATCGTGCCGAAACCACAAGAAATGCAGCTCTTTAAGCAGAGGAGAGATTCAAACGAATACATCTAGTACTCAGGACCAATCACGAACACATCGAGTCCTTGCACAAGGGCTGGAGCATAAGACTTGGAATAAAAGTATTTTCCATGACCAAAGGATGGAATACAGATTTGAAAATCCATTACCATAATCCATGGCTGCTTTTCTCACTTGATCTTTTGCATAGTCTGCGACCAAGGTGCACGTGAATGTGTTACGATCATGTCTTTTGTAAAGTCAAAGCCTCTGAACGAAGGCCCATACCGACCCCAACCCTTGGATGCAGTGGACCAGTATAACAATGTTGATGGACCCTTGGGCACAGTCAAACTTCAATCTATGGGTAATGTGCGCCAGGCGCGCCGAGTGCGAAGTGATTCAACTGTTCGGTCGCTGCCAAAAAAAAACTTGCCAGGTGTCCTTATCTTCCGAAGCCACATTTTCCACATGCGAGCGCTATCAATAGTCCGTCCGATAGATATCCGCACCGTGCCGCCGATTGCGCCGTGTAACTGGAGGAGCTTACCGTTAGGACTATATTGATAGTCCACCATTGAACTCTGGAGTCACAGACACCACCAGAGGAGCTTGACTTGTGCCCCGTCGATCTCTCATCCTACTAATTCCCCCTTTCCCATATCATGACCTCAGTAAGTCTCCCTTCACATACTTTTGTTTTCCGGCCTAATTCATGGGCTGTACCACCAGAAGATACAATTGGCCTTGTCGAAACGTGCCAAACCATTAAAGGTCGTTGTCAGACAAGTTGTACGAGCTTTCACGCCGGACGGCAAGAATGCACATGTCAGTTTAGATATCTCAAATTAAATGTCCACCCTCATGGAGAAATCAGCCATCCGGCCCGCTCGCGGAGCTGATATCTGTCGATCCAAAGCTAAATCATGCCACCTCGGTGAGTGCACCACAAGTTGCCTTGTCAGGAAAGAAAAAACTGGAGCACTTGGCAAAGGAAAATTGTTCTACGTACTATATCGTGCATCTTCCTTGTTCACACCATTCGAAGTGGGTACCCCATGCTCCATCATGGGCGGACCCCGATATGCAGCCCATAGACATCGGTGTTTGAGGTAGCTTATGGGGTAGCGTATGGCTGGCACTTGCAGGGTCTTTATTGAGACCAAGTGAAGAGCCTGGGATTCACCACCACAAAGCAGAATAAGGTCGCGGAGCAGATGGGCACATGAACCGGTGTTGTAGAAGTAGGGAACTGTTGAGATAATGTTAATGAAAGCATTTGTTGGAAGAATACCTCGTGTTGATCCTAAATTGTACACGAAGGGGTAAAATGGAAGACGACACATGCTCTCCCTTGCATTCCAAGTAACATTGCCATCACCCATAAGAGACATTTGCTGCGAATAGATACAAGACACGCTCTATCCGAATCTTTGTTTCGCCAACTGCTGAAACATGTCCATGGTAGCCTTGAAATTTCAGAGAAATTAGTATTAGCAAACTCAATAAGCCAAATCAAACCTGTTCCTTCTGCTTGGACATCTCGGCTCGTTCGCGGGCAGCAGCGGCTTTCTCCTCCCTCGCGGCACTATATCTATTCTTCGCTGCATCTCTTCTGGCGACCCTGCAAACACATCAACTAAGATGCGATAGAAGAAGCCATAACTCACATATCCTTGAAGCTGTCTCCACCACCTAACAACGTAGACTCATCGGCCTCGAACCCTTCATCGCCTTTCTCCCTAAAGCTCTTATCCGCTTCCCTCCTCGCCCTCTTCTTCTCAAGCATCCCCTCTCGACCAACCTCCCGTGGACCAACCATATCCTCGATCCGTTCCTTTGCCTCCAGCTTATCCCGTTTCCGCTTATAAGACCGTTCATCTTGCTCTCGTTCAGTTGCCAACTCTCGAGACAATGCGAGGTCTGAAGCAGAAGGCATCGCTGGTCCCTGCATTCGTCCTCTACTGGTCGAGCCACCCCGTGACGTAAGTTCTGGATGTTCTCGGTTATATGTCGCTGCGCCTATCTCTTCCCGTGTTGCTCGAAGAGTGTCGACTTCGGCTTGCGAGCTTTTCGATGCGAAAGACCATTTATAGGCTGTTCTTTCCTTTGCAGAGACTGTCGATGGATCGATACCTGCGTAGAGGGACCCTTGTATAAAATTAAGAAGCTGTTGAAGAAGAACGAATAGATGACATACTGCGTAACTTCCCTCTATTCCAAGCCTATACGCCGAATGAATTGACTTGCGGTTTCACAGAAAGAAGTTTAAGCACACCTTTACGAACTTGCGAAAGTAACTGTCTTACAAATTAGGATCCACCGAAGTAGGAAACAGACGTGCTTACCTCCTAGCTCTATCACCAGAAAGTTCATCAAAGTACTGTGTGGATTAATTCGTGTTAATGAAGGGCCTCTTTTTGTGAGAACTCAATGACTCACCTTGCCCTTCTCATCTTTCAACCACGTTCTGAACTCGTCGCTCTTTTGGAAATAATCAGACTCCGATATTGGCTGAGCATCATATGGCAGCTTGATGTCTATTTCAGGTGTCCTGGAGCGGTTTCTGCGCGGAGACCTGGAAAGCGAACGGTTTGAGGGCATGAAGTTGTGGAACCAAAGATTCTTCAAAGTGTACGGTTGCGTTTCCCGCTATGTAATGACTGGCAGTTACCAGAGTCTTGTCCACTCTGCGTAACGGGTCACAGGGTAGGAACGACCTTTGTTAGAATGGGACAGGTAGTCCAACTGGTTCGTCGAGTGATCTGTTCCATTTTAGGCAAACGTTACACAAAGGTCCTCAACAAACATAAACATCTTCCCACTCTCTTCCTTGTGTAGAATTTGTTCCTTCCTGTCTACGAAAGAACGAAAGAGATGAGATGTACATGTCAAGTTTTTGGATTCATGATTTTACATATCATGGCCTTTGACTACAGTATTATATATTCGATGCATTTCCCCAAACACTCATTTAAGTCAGCGCTCAGCCTCGAGCCTTCAAAGCAGCAGCGTGAGCCTTGAGGATGGGGTATACAGCTCCATCAGGATAGATCGCGAATCCGTCGTTGGGTGTATCACCACTAAAGTTAGAAATGTGAGAGAAATGTCTTCGTATACTGGTACGAATGAGACGAACCTAGAGAGGTGGGACCCAGATTGCCTGGTTGTTAAACGATACAATAAATATAAGAAACTCTTCTCTGAGGCAATGTCGACTTACCAGATAAGGTCTCCAGCCAGACCAGACGAGATAATCTCATCAAACCAGGCCTGATAAGTCGTCGTCTGCGCGCTCGTAACTCCAAACTCTTCCAAAATCACAGGTTTGTTAGCGGAGTTCTGAGAAGCAGCATGATCAGAGATCCATTGAACACCCCAGAGGGTCGAGTTGCCGCCTTGACCCCAGGATTCCTAGGTTATTTTCAGTGTCCGATATGGCGTGGTTTTCGTGCGCGGTGAATACATACAGGATAGGACTATATGCAGAAGAGGATCAATTGGACGTCAACGGTAGAGAGAAGACGTACGTGGAAAGTGCCAAAGTCAACAGTATCGATAGCTAGGTTAACGGCGAAGTCAACACCCTCGCTACCTCTGCGAGACACGTCAGAGTCGTTTTTCCAATAATTCATCTCTAACGTACTGGTAGGGGTAGTTGGGTCCATTAGGTTCATTATAAAAGCCTTCATCACCAATAGCGACCAAGTGGTTAGAATCGATGGATTTTATATATGCAGAGAAAGTCTTGATCCAAGCAGTGACCGTAGTTGTCGTACAAGTTCCCGTGGAGGTACTGTACAAATTTGTTAGCTGATGGGACTCAGGGCACAAAGATGCGACATACCCAGTGCTGCCTCGGCACCTGGGCTCGTTTGAAAGCTCCCAGGCAAGGATCGTAGGCTCGTCTTTGTAGCGGCTGACGAAGGTCTTGACATAGTTCTTGAAAGCGGCTTGGACGGTGGCATCTGTGTAGAAAAGGTCGTGATTCTGCGAGTTCAGGAGCTGCCTGACATATACGTCCATGCCTCCATAATCGGACCTGATCAATAGTCAATCCTGTAAGCTCAACTCTGCCTAGAGATGAGTTATTTTTTACCAATTGTTGGTCCTTAAGAAGAAATTTTCTTAAATATTAGGCTGCGCAAATGCAGATAGAATGTACTTACAAGGCAACGATGAGACGAATGCCGTTAGCCTTAGCAGCAGCGACTACGTCATCTGTGAGAAAGATCAGCAGTAGCTCGACCTTCAATTTGCTATTCATTACCAAAGTTCTGCAGGCCAGTAGCTCCTGTATTGATTGTCGGGGTGCTTCCAGACCAGATCTGGTAATATTCGCCATTGGCACTTGTCACCTCATTGAAACCCCTAGTGTTTCTTTTTTAGGTAAAAAAAAGGCAAGGTCGTGGTCAGAGCTCACCAGGTGCGAACGGTGGTTCCGCCAGCGGCCGCGATATCTGCAAAGGCCTTGTTCATGTTATCCACGCTAAGACCAATCAAGCCCATCCAGTATGAGTTCCCACTGACAAAGGTCATAATTAAATGGAGAATTAAATATCCGTTATAGAGGTTGAGCTCACCCAACGACAGTGTAAGGCTGACCATTCACAACGAAGCGAGTACCGGAGGTCGTGACGAAACCTGAAGGGGCCACAGTTGGGGTCGCACTGGCAGTGGTGCTCGCGGTAGTGATAGTGGTAGAACTGGAACTTGGCCTAGTTGTGGTCGAGGTGGCAGTCGTACTAGCAATACATTGCCAGTACCAATCATTTTGGTACGTGCAAACCGATCCAGCAACGCAAGCTGCAATTTGTGATTAGTCAACGTCAATAATTACTCTTAAAAAATATAAACTGACTTGTGTCGCCAGTCCAGTTAAGGCCACCGCACTGCCCCCAAACAGGCTGTTGGGCAAGGACGGGCAAAATGGTCAAAGCCAGAGCAATGAGAGCCGAAGGGAGCTTCAGCATTTTGTTCTGGGGGAACAAAACGTCATTGGTGTGCCCTTTTATAAAATGACTGCAGAAAACTTTCCGAAGTAATAGATCCGCGTGTTCTTCTCATGAAAGAAGATGTCGGTGATTTCCTTTGTGGGGCTCCAGTCTCTTTTCGTCGACGAATCATACTGCTGGGAAACTCATTCGACCTTAGGAAAGGAAGTTCCAGCAAAGGAAAAAAAGGCGTGTGGAGCCAGAAGCACTGTATACTTGTAAAGAAAAGCCTAGGAAAGCCAGAGTTTGAGAAAGTGCCATCCGGAGATTAGCCGCAGGTGCAAAGTTGTAATTGCGAAAAAAAGCCGCGCAATACGATAATAGACGAAGAACGAAACAGAGTGATGCCCGGACGTCGGCTGTGCATCGCTCGGTGGAGAACTTCAATATCGGAGGGACTGCGGAGAAATGGCATGTGTGGATGCAGTCGCGCGCATTATATGTACCACATTTCAAAGCGCCGTTTCTTTTGTTTGGCACCCAGTCGCAAACCTTTACCATGGATAACATATGCCCTATGCTAGGGACGCTAATGTGCACAGCACCACCAGCCATCCAGACCTCTAGGTCCACCATACTCATAAATGAGCTGTTATTTCCCCGACTCTCTTACGTACGTAACAAGAAGAGGTTATGACAATCAAAGGATAAGATTAGATCTTGCAACATAGATCTTGCAACATAGATCTCTGATTTGCCGTGCTTGCAACGGCCCATACCTTGCAGGTTCACGTTTCATCACAAGCGCGTTGGTCCTGACTGAGACTGTTTAGTTTATAGGTGCTTTGATGAACATCAGGTGAAGTATTCAGAGGAACTGAAGGAGTGATGTTCTAATAGAGGGTTTTTCATGCTAGCTGAGGAATGCCTTGCGGTTCCAGCCAGGAACCTCACTCAAGGTCCCTGTAGGTATGCCTATTGGACTGTGGCTTACCTTTCGAAGTGATTTCGGGCTTTATGGACTATGTTTTGGCTTAAATAATAGGTCTCATATTCAACAGTACTGGAATCGTCATTCTTTGGTCTAGGACTGATTTGAAGGAGGAGGTTCTCAAAGCGATGGAACTTAGTTCTCGAGAAGAACAGCGTCAGAAAGGCGGTCAGATAAGCAGATGAGGGAGATCAAATATGATATACGAAATGACAGATACGTAAATCTCTTAGTTGTTCGGTCTCGCGGACGGTGATGCGCATGTCCCAACAATTTATTGCATACCTTCCCCACCATATCGCACCAAGGACCATTTGATGTAAACAGACAGGCCCAAGGCAAACAGAATGAAACATGTTGCGGTCAATAACACGACGATAGATTGAATCGATAATCGAACAGAGTCAATATTGAGTCATTGTGTCTGTAGAAAACAGTCGAGTCGACAGGTATACGATGAGTATTGCTGGATATCGTGAATTACCTATGACATGATGGTAACAATCCCTACTGGAAGCATCAGACACTTTCCATGATCAAGAAAGTTGTCTTCGTCTGGCCGAGCAATCCTCTGGTATTCTTCAGATTCAAATACCTGCGATTGTATGAGCCACAGGAGAATGTGCCAATATTTTATCAAAACTCTCTCCTTCTTTCAAAACGACTACCCCATCCAAGTCTGATACCAGAAACCCCATGGCCGTCAATTTTGAGATCCAACTATTATCTGTATGTGCTTGCAGAGATGACTTTGCAAAAGGACGAAGTAAATTACTTTTGCTCAAACTTGCCTGTTCATATGCCAAAATGTTACTCTTTACTATTTCCAAAGAGACGAACAGCTTCGCATGAGTCTCACGCCAGTAATTGTTGAACTGTTCCCAAGTTATGCCCTCCTTTCTCTTTAGAAGAAAAAGGAGTTGAGCGCACTCCGTACGGATTGATTGAGCCATCAGTCTTGTTGAACCCCAATAGCTTAAGTACTTATAATGGAGAAAATCAACACCTGCTCAGGCTCCCTCATGTGGCCATGCTCGCATCTGGCGTCCGGATAAAGCTTCTTTTGCTTGTATTAGCTCTACTATGCGGCCCATTATGTCCGGGCAGGGAACACGATTCGAAGGCAGTCTAAGGTAAATGAACGTTTTTCGGAGCAATTTCTCGGTTATATCTCTCGAGCTTCTGTATATTAGGCACCACGTCTGTTGGCCTTGTCTCCGCCACGCCATTTACGCACATCACTGGCATCCGAGTTGTTAAGAATCGAGACCCTATAGACACGATAGGTTAATCCTTAGTCTCGTATAAGTGACTCTATTCAAAACTGTACCTATAGACACGATAGGTTAATCTAAAAGATAAGTAAGTTTTTTATGTCCGATATAATCAAGATAGTAACTCACCCTTAGTCTCGTATAAGTGACTAAGGGTGTTGTATGTGTGTAATCGATATATATATGTATCTATGTTATTGTTCTATTGAGAAAGGAAACGGTCAAAGAGATGAAAGGTCTTTTGGGTGTCGTGTATCGAGGCAATTGGCCCAGTCAGAGTCAGTGTAGCCTTGGAGGGTAATAGGTTCAGAGCCGCCAAGAGTGAGTTTATAGTCGCGTGTGCCTTTAAGGTATCGTAGGAGGTGTACTGCAGCCTTCCAGTGGGTGTATGTATATGTGTTGAGGTGTTGGGCCAACTGGCCTAGGGTATATTGGATATCAGGGCGTGAGCCTAATCCAATGTACAGGAGTCCGCAAACCAGGGATCGATATGGAATCCGTGCAAGTTTTGCCTTCTCCTCCTGAGGTATAAGGTCTGGGTCGACTCGTCGCAGCTTAAGTCCTGGGTCCATTGGGAGTGACATGGGTGCTGCATCTGATTGTCCAAACTGTCTGACAAGGCGATCTATGAAGGCAGTTTGTGAAAGAGATACCATCCGCCTTTGTCTGTCCCAGTCAATTGCAATACCGACAATATGTCGGGGAGTACCAATGTCTGATATTGTCCACACTTTACGCATCTGAGCCTTGAACCGCTCATTTTCAGCCTTTGAGCTCGCAATTGCCAAGAAATCATCAACGTGCACAGCAGTGATGATGGTGCCATGGTCGCTCTTCCTGTAATAGATACAGGACTCACATGGTAAGCGTGTGAAGCCCCACTTGAGCATATTCTCATTCAAGGCCTTGTTCCAAATTCGGCCCGCCTGCTTCATGCCATATAATCCCTTCCTTAACCTCCATAGCCAATTCTCCTTCCCAGGTTCCTCAAAGTCCTTGGGCTGTTCCATGTACAGAGTTTCATCGTCAGGGAGAATGCCATGGAGGAATGCGGTTTTGACGTCAATTTGTGCAGTATCCCAGTCCAGAGTGGCCGCAAGGTGCAATAGAATTCGCCACGATTCCATGCGTGCAGTCGGTGAGGTGGTTCACGTATAGTCACGTCCGTAGACTTGGTTGAAACCTTTGAAGACATGTCGAACTTTGAATCGTGATACCTTCCCATTCTGGTCGCGTTTGATCGCAAATACTGGTCGTCCTTTGTGGATTACTGTCCCTAGTGGTACTTCCTCAGGAGGTACCAAATCATAGACTCCAAGCTGTTTGAAAGACTCCAATTCTTCGTGGTATCCCTGTCGCCAGTGATGAGCGTGGGCTGACCTTTTTGCCTCTTCCCATGTTTTTGGTTCATCATCATCCGCTGATGTCATCAGATCTAGATCTGTAACGTCATAATGATCATTTGATCCCGTCAGTGCAGCTAGAACTTGATCAAGATCAGGGTCACCGGGTGTGATGTCAGGTGGGGCTGGCGTGTTGTCTTGGTGGAGTGCCTCCAATGCTCTTCGTCTTTCTGCCCTTGATTCCTTTAGCCTTTCTGCAGCTGCTTTTGATTCTTTTACCGCTCTTTCAGTTCTAGTTTCAACTGTCTCGTCCTTTAACTTTGTTGGTACAATTGTTCGTGTGCTGCGTCGGGGCCGTGAGTCTTCAAGTTGTTTGTTGTCTTCATCAGGTGCTATCACAGGTTCTTCAGCTTGTTTCAGGTCATCCTGGGATGCTTTGTCTGCAATTGGTATGACTGCCTGGTCAGCTGGTTTTGACCCCTCTCTGGATACGAAGTCAGCGTCAGGATGGTTGGGGCGATGGGTCCTGGTACTGAAGGTTCATGGCCGTCATGACTTTCAAGGAATCTTACATGGTATGAGCTGTAGACCTTGTTATTCTTCCTATCATAGCACCGGTACGCTTTGGAATTATGGTCATATCCAATGAGTGTGCATTCAATGGAGCGTTCGAAAATCTTTGGGTTATATTTGTTCTGGATTAACACAAACGCACGATATCCAATTTCTCGTAAGTGGGAGTAGTCAGGTCGTTTGTTGTGCCATAATTCTTCAGGTGTGACAGATCCTTTTAGTGATGACGTTCTCGTCCTGCAGGTGAGGTACGTAGCCGTGAGATAGAATTCATCCCATAGATTGGGAGGACATCTAGCAGCAATTCGCATGGTCCGAGCTTTGTTTGTGAGAGTGCGATGTGCCCGTTCTACTCGTCCCATGTGCGCCGATGTGTATGCTGCTCCAAATTCAGTGGTAATCCCACGGCTCTTATACCAGTCCTCATGTTCCTTTGCAGTGATTTTGGAGTCACGGCCTGAGCGTAGTGTACCGATCTTGAGTCCTGTTTCGACTTCTCGCTGGAGGATCCATGCTTGCAGTGCAGGGAAAGCGTCACTCTTCAGTTTCAGTGGAATAGACCATACTTTATTTGTGTAGTCATCAACGATGTCTAGCATATAGTTCGTTCCCGTGCGCGATGTAACTGCCGACTTCCCTGTCGCATCTACATATACAATTCCCAATCTCCTTTCAGCCCTGTTCTCCTCCTTTCTCTGCTTTGGTACCGGTGTGCGATTCTGTTTCCCAAGAATACAGTGGTCACATTTCGGTGGCTTTGAAAGGAAGGATGAAGGCATACCTTCAATCATGCCATCTTTTGCCATGTCAATGATTGACTGGTAATTGGGATGACCGAGCCTACGATGCCAAGTCGCAAGATCGGGGGCATGTTGGGTAGCGAGAGCATGATTGAGACTAATGGAATAGAGATCGAGGGCGTAGAGTTGCTTAGAAGGGAGTAAGGTGGCTTTGGCGATGGGGATATGATTAAGTTTGCTGATAATTTTTTGCTCCTTTATCATCAAATGTTGTTGTCGTATGAAGTTTACGGGAAATAGAACTGATGGAGATGAGACGGATCGTGGACTTCGGGACGTATAAGGTGTTCTCAAGTTTGATCACTTCGTTTTCAGATACTTGTAGAATGACGTCGCCAACTCCAATTGCGTTGATTATAGACCCTCCTACACCACTAATTGGTCATGCAGCAACATTTCTGATTGTTTGGAAGTCGGATGCATCTGGGGAAATGTGGACGGTGGCACCAGAGTCAAGGTAGAACAGGTGTGTGGTGAGTGGTATGTTGGAGCCTAGTGATCGATTAGTGATTCCTGAGAATGCAACCTCATTGATAGTATGGTCAGTATAGTCCTTCCAGTCTACTGTTGCTTGTGGATCGTCGCTGAGGGCCATGAAAGAGTTGTACTCTAGCTCCTCCTCAGCCTCTAGAGTATCTAGGGTTGGAATGGTGTCACTCGCAAGACCAGCAAATTCTGGCTTGTGACCAGCCTGGCTATTGAGGTACGCTGCCAGAAATGCGCTATCGCCTTCAAGGTGGAGGGCATGTCCATCTTTGTTGGTTATTGTGACCTTTGATCTCTTGTCAGCAACATTAGGCATGGGTGATTGTCCCTTCCCCTTGGTTTTCGCGTCCCTAGCAGCCTTTCTGAGGGCAATTGACTCTTCAATGGTCTTTCCTGCCATCCCGCCACCCTCATAGATGCACTATTCCTTAACATGGTGTTTAGCTGGTCGACCCGCCTTCTCACATAGGACACAAATTAGATCTCGTGGATTCTTGTGCATCTTTGCAGCCAGGGCAGTGGTATTATTGTCGCGTCGATCAGCATCCATAAGTGTCTGCTCGTTCTCTAGGAGGATGCGCATATTGCTGGGCCTATAGTTCCCATCCCCAGCAGTAGTGAAGTCATGAGTTATGATAGATCTAGCATGCGTGAATTCCGGTCCAGAGAGGGCAGCGATAACAGCAATAGACTTTAGGAGATCAGAAGTAACCTTCCCAATGTTGAAAGCACGGTCGATTTTCTCGAAGATATCATCGATTGTCTTTGTGAGTGGGATGGATGTGGAGAATTTAGTGGTGAGTGCGTCTTTGAGAAGGTGAACTTGTTGTATGGGCCCCGCCCCTCCATGTCATTTCTTCAAGTCCTCCCATACCTGCATTGCCCCTTCATCAGCGATGAATTGCCTTTCTGACTCGTCAACACCAGTCATGATGAAGTTGCATGCGAGTCCATCATTCAGGATGTAGTGTCGATACGCGCGTGGCTGATAGATGGGGTCGGGTGGGGGGGGTGGAGCAATAATATATTCTGCCAGACCGTTGAGTACGAGTTCGGTCTTGAAATTCCTAGCCCAAGTAGTGAAGGTACCATCGTCCTTCTTGAGTAGGTGCCCTTTGTATGGGATGGTTATCCTAGCGAGTGGTATAACACATCCATTTCCATCGTCAATAGTCTTCAGACGGGCACCATCTTCAGGCGTGATGGTGGCTGTAGTATCCTCTTTTGTAACACCTTTAGTCATAGTGAAATATAAGGATTTAATGGGAAGCTAGTAGAGACGCGTCTGGACGCGTTGTGTGATTTGATCGATCGGCCTCTTCGGTCCGTCAATAGTCAATTGATGCAAAGAGATATGGGGGTCCGGATTCCAGTTGCTCGTCACTTAGTGTACGAAGCAAAAGCCCATAACCTGTTAAGAATTGAGACCCTATAGACACGATAGGTTAATCCTTAGTCTCGTATAAGTGACTCTATTCAAAACTGTACCTATAGACACGATAGGTTAATCTAAAAGATAAGTAAGTTTTTTATGTCCGATATAATCAAGATAGTAACTCACCCTTAGTCTCGTATAAGTGACTAAGGGTGTTGTATGTGTGTAATCGATATATATATGTATCTACGTTATTGTTCTATTGAGAAAGGAAACGGTCAAAGAGATGAAAGGTCTTTTGGTAATGGACAAAGCTGTCAATGTGGCCGGTTGGCCCTCAAGGTCTCAAGGAGCGCACTGGCCGGTGTGACAATTAACACGAGTATCGTTGTGCCGCTTGATGGAAATGGTAAAGATGGGAAGATCATTGCGTACAAAGTGGAATCGGAATTACCAGTCACGAACACGTGGGCGCTTACTTTTTCTTGACTTTCTATCCACAAAGATACTGGCGCATGAGATCTGATGCACTGACTTGGATAGCTACCCGGACGAGCGACGGAATTGTGTTCATCGCCTGATACGTCTTCAACTTCCTCTATTTTTTCTGCCCCACTACCCAGGCCCTCCACATAACTTACCTTCAGTTTGAAGACGACCGCCTTGTTCTTTGTCCTTACCTTCTGTAGCAGTTCTATCCTTGCCCAAACAGATTCTGAGAATGTGACAATAACGGTCATTGACAATACTGATGCAGGTAACATCCTATGGCCATATGATTCCATCCTGAAGGTTTTTCTTAAAGATAAATGTCCCTTTTTAGACGACAGTAATCTCACTCTTCTTGGCAACACTTTGAGTGGGCCTCGACTGAAATTGCCTGAATCTATCTAAACCATCAATAACAAACACTGACAATTGCTCGGCGACCACAACCCTTCCTTTGGGACACTTTGGACGGCCTGGAAAGTGCGATGACCCTAGTTTCATTGATGTGCACTTTGAGCCTCAATTGGACATGCTATTTATGCAAGTTCTTTCATCTAGAGCCTCTCGCTGCAGCACATATTGTTTTCATAGTGCAAGAAGTTGGTCCCGATGTGGCAGTGGGATGGGCTAACTGAGAGAACACGCGAGTGGATGATGACGGGAACGATGAAATGAAAAGGTAGAAGTCGAATATAGAAATAAGTTGCGGGGATTAAGTGCAGGGATGGACGAAGAGATTGGATAGGAAAGACGATGAATCGGGCTAGACTTAGAGCTGAGAACCCCAGAGCAGAAGAACAAGAAGACGAAGCGACCGAGATATAACTCGAGAGGAAGGAAAGTACGAGGTTGGAATAACAACGCCTACTGGTGTGACCGACGCGTTATAACCCGAGATATAGCGGTACAGGACGTCGAAGTATGTTCGTACGAATAACAGGACCCAGACAAGTACGAAGCCGCCAGAGACCGAGAATACAAAACCACGAGTCGAACCTAACGAACGGCTGGTATCAACAAGGAACCAGACCGCGACCCAACGAAAGCAAGGACAAAAGTTACTCAGGAGTACGAGACAGCGAGACAATACCAACGAGGAATCAGCTTTTCACGAGAGACGAGACCAACAGGAATTCAGGCAATGTGGGGGGTTCAAAAGACGATCTTTTTCCTGTATACTAGGTTCTTTTATACACTTTATTTCGTCTGCTGGGATCGTCGATCCCATCCCTATTCCTCTCGTCATCGTCGATTCCCTCCGTATTTTGTTTTTGACCAGCGGTTGGTCTCGTAACTTCCGAACCTTATTTCCTCTTATCCTGAATCGTAACTCGAATTTATCAACCCAATCTTTCTAATCCCGACCGTAAGCTCCCATATCTCCAACGTGCTCGATCCACGCGTGTCGTCGTCTTGCTATACCTGATTCGGGTCGTACTTTTA
>JAGGAT010000207.1:0-53974 GCA_017657195.1 Termitomyces sp. T70a | reverse complement strand
GGACTCTGGCAGAGGGATCCTTAGACTTGTTCTCTTTGGATTCCCCTCTGCCAGGTATTTACCCACTTACTATTCTTGTTATACTTACCTTTTAATATACTTTGGATTCCCCTCTGCCAGTTGTGTGATTGCCACAACCTCTGGAGGTCGCCCTTACACATTCTTTACTTTATGTATTCCCTAATTAGCATGGCAAACAAAACCCATGAGATGGAGCAACTACTGGAAAGGAACGCTAAAACATGCAATGAGGGCCACAATTGAATTTACTGCCTTGCTTGGTATTGTGTGTAGGAAGCCTGTTGTATTTAATTCCTCAAGTTCCATGACTGGGAATGGGGCTTGGGAAGTTGATGGCCCCAAGTTAGCAGTGTTGGCAGCTCTGGCAGGGTTTCATGGTCATCTCACAGACCAACGACTATTCAAGTTTGTCATTGAGAATCAACTAGAAATAAAAAAACTAGTGGACAATTCATAATAATTTAATATTGGTTACAAGGGCTGTCCTGACCTCCACAAGGTCAACAAGGATCAGGTGGGTATGGAGTTTGTGACAGACATTCAGTGAATGATTGGATGTAGCTGAAAGTTGATAGTAATGTATACAGCAGCAGATAAACAAACATTGAACATTGAGGTAACTCGGCATTGACAGGGGGCGTGATGGAGTAGTGGTCTCCATCGCACAACTGCCATTGCACCCCGGCAGACACTAACAAGAGGGATTATGAGTTTGTACCATGAACAACCGTTTGAACTCCAGGGTTGCAAAAATCACACTATTCCCTTATTGGCACATCTTCAAGTTCTCCACTACCAATGATCTGTGCCCTTATCTCATGATCATGGATTTCCCTCAAACTCTCAACATCAATCTTTGTCAGCTGGCATGCATCCTGCACAATACCATCAGCATATTTCATCAAGACAAGTGGTATCCTGCCTCCATACACAATTGGCTCCTGTGATGGGAACCTCACCCACCCCCAATTTTTGGGTCCAGTGGCCAGGGACCTTGTCCACCCCTGGTTATTTGGAAAGAGCTGGCCCCAGCTCTGAATCACTGCACCATGGACATGTCCTGGAGTAAGTCTTGGCCATGACAGAAGAAAAATGGACAGAAGTGAGGAAAAGACTCATGATAATGAAATTTGGCTAGATCTGATTCATTTTGCACACATCAATTGATCATCCATTCTGACAAACATTGATGTTGGCATAGCAGGAATCACACACTACGGGAGGTCACAGACACTCTGTGTCTGCACAGGACAACAGTAACATCACTGGTCATGAATTTACCCTACCTTGAACCCGTACTAACCCTAACCTTACCTTTAATCTACTATTGAGCCATACTGTGATGTGAACCCGCTACTATACATGCTAACCACAATCAATACAAGGAAAAGTTCTACTTCACAAAAATACATATATCGATACACAACAAATGCTGCTCCCTGTACATGGTACTATACATCTAGCCTATCGGCCCACCTCTTAGCTCAGCATTGTAGCTTGCCGGCGTTAAATAGAAATCATCATCATCATCATCATTGGCGTTGACAGTCCCGGTAAATATTCAAGCTCAAACACTTGACAATAAACGTGGGAAAATATCATGAGGAGTTGTCTTGGAAGAAAGAAACATCAACTCCTAAGCGGGAGTAGTAGGGGCGACTCTCCTGAAGAATCATAAGACTAATCTTTAATTGAGATGATATCTGTTGTAGAATTTGTAAGGAAAAGTCTGGAAGGCGCCGTTAGGACGACGATCAAGTTCAAAGGGAGTTTATGGGACCATCAAGGAGGCCCAGAGAGGCCTGGCTGTGCGAATGTAAGGTGAGCAGAACGTTGGGAAGGATACATGTCAAGGAAAACCCAAAAGAGTCTATGTAGTTGAGAGACAAAAAGCCCGTCAATAATTGATCGATGGATCAATGACAAAATTTGCTTTCTGTCAGACTTGAAAACCGTGACCAACGGCGGACGGATCCTGCAGAACATGCCATCTATGGCTAGTGATAGACTTTCACGGGTACTGGACTAGCTGTAAATGACATAAGTACACTTCTCCTGACTTGGGTACCTCGTGTGCATGGGAGGGAATGTTTAATGTTTCGCAGAGGTGTGTCGTGTGCCACACTCACCCGGCATGTCTCGATGTTCTCGGTCGCCGGCTTTGATCATTTTTCCGTGTATGTGATGCAGCGGCCAGATGTGGCTCTTCTTTTTCTTCTTTTTCTTTTTTTTCTACCTGGTTAGGAAAGCGACCACATGGCCGCAAACTCCATACGGTATCCGCGAGAGGTAAGTAAGACGAGCTTCGCGCCAGAAGCATCGCCACTAAACCCCGCAAGGGACCATGTCCACAAAAGGAGATCTTGGCAGGGGCGAGATGACCGATTTTGCCGTGCCGCGGTGGCCGCTTGAGACTCCGACTTGGGTGACTCTGACTCCTTGAAAGCTTGACCTCCTACCAACCCTCCCTACGATTGCTTTATCGTTCCATGCCCACGGGAACGACCACGGGAGATCCATACTTATGCCCTTCGCTGTTTGGCCATGTCCGGCCCACTCAGGCCTCTTTTGCTTCTGCTAGCATCCGGATCCATTCGCATCAAGACAGAGAAAGTGGACAAAGTGCTCTGGGTGCTACGGTAATGCAAGACTTGGTTGGAGTTGTGGAAAAGGACGATGACAAAGAAGATATAGCAGTACAACACAATATGTCGGTTCCTTGCTTTACAGACTCGATATCCTCTTCGCCTGCTGCGATGTTCCTCTCAGCATTTAGCTCACCAAGAAATTTGTCTGTCTCTCAACCAGATAGTGAAGGACACGTTGTCTCTGGCTACACTCTGGGGACAATCATTGGCCATGGCGCTTTCTCCACCATCAGGCGTGCCTTTTCATCATCGGGTGATGTGGTTGCAGTCAAGATCATCAGGCGTTCTGACCATTTCAAGCGGGGCAGTGATTCGGTGCTTGCGAAAAAGCGTGTCAAGCATGAAGCTCAGATCTGGGGGACTCTGAGCCACGAGCACATACTGCCGCTTTTCTCTGCAGCTCACACCCCTTATGCCGATTACTTTTTCACTCTATTCTGTCCCGCTGGCTCTCTCTTCGACATCTTGAAGCGGGACGGCCGACCCGAGCTACCTCATGATGATGTGGGGACGATGTTTAGGCAGGTGGTGCGGGGATTACGATATCTGCATGAAGTTGCTTTGTTGGTCCATAGGGACATCAAATTAGAGAATGTGCTTGTGGACGAGTCGGGCGTGTGTAGAATTGGAGATTTCGGCATGTCCAAAAGGATAGGTGAGCCCGATGAAGAGGAAGAGGAAGAACAAGATCATCAGCAGACCGAGATCTATCAACCAGGACATTCTACGGTCCACCGCGCAGTTTCTCTTAACGTTCCAAATCCAAGGGTAGGGATCAAGGGGATCAATCTTCAAGCTCAATTGGCACGCCATCGCAATTCTACCTCGTCCGCCAACCCAACACCTCCCCCCATCTTCCAACCAGGATCACTTCCTTACGCTGCACCCGAACTTATTCTACCACAGGCTGGCCCTGTTATTCCGAATCCTGCCCAAGATATCTGGGCTCTTGGTGTTGTTCTTCACACTCTACTAACCGGTTCTCTTCCCTTTTTCGATCCGTTTGAGCCCCGGCTACAAATGAAAATCTTGAATGGTAAGCATTCAAGAGCTCGTTGCATGGTTCATTGATTTTGATTTTACTTAGGCATCTATGAAGTCCCGGCTGGCATTGGCCGCGGTGCAGAACGTGTGTTGAAAGGATGCCTTGACCGCTCAGACACAACCCGCTGGAGCATTGCAATGGTCGATGAAGTTGCGTGGGGTGTCGGATGGGGTCCAGAGAGCGATGACATCACTTCGGCCGACTCGGACGAAGAATTCCGAGTGCCGTCCCAGCCGCGCAGGCTCGAAGACGCGATTCCAGAAGATCCCGAGTGGAAACAGGAACCGAGCCCGCATCCCACTCATGATGCAGCGTCTCGACGGTCCTCGTCCAGATTGAAACGTTCTCTTTCTCGCGCTCCTCACTCGCGTCTCACGGTCAACCGCAGCAACTCACGATCCCGCCGTGCTTGTTCTCCATCCGTGATAGCTTTCAATGCCGTTGGCACCCCTACACGTTCCGCATCAGCCGTTCGATCCCCCTCCAGTATATCATCTCCCTCGTCTACTCGATCGTCCCACTTTTTCGATCCCACCTCTGACTTGTCATCTGCATCATTCGAGCGCGGCCGAAGACGTCTAAAATCCTTCGCTTCAGACCGCTCGCCTAGCCCCAGTATTGCCCCGCCAATGACGCCTTCAGACTCGCTTGGTCCAGGTCCCCATCTAGACCGTTCCTCGTCCCGTGGACGCCGGCGTAAGGTCGAGTTCAACCCTGTGCTTCCTCCTCTTAGTGGGGCAGAATCGCTCTATGTTGCCGACTCGCTCGAAACGTTTGAAGTTTCACGGAGTGCGACGTTCAGCCACTGCCAAGAGCGTGTACAAGTCCCAGACTTCGTGAGACGTCACACGCATAGGAGCCAATCGAAGCCTTCGTATGATCCTACACTTGCATATAGTGCCTCGAGGCGAGGGAACAAGCATTCTGAAGGTGTACTTTTGAATGAAAAGGATGAAGAAACGTGGCCTCGACCGTCGTTCTATGGAAATGTGGATTTCAAGGGGTTGTCCAGTCTCCAGACGACCTTGTTGAGACCGGTGTGCCCGGTTGATCGAAAAAGGAGCAGGAGCCTTGAAATCATGCGCTGAGCGAGTGCGCCCCGTCAGGCTCCTGAGGTTGCGAGTCACTATGGGCTCATCAGATTTTTCTGGTTTGGGGTTTCTGATCCTCGTTGGTTTGTTTATCTATCTCTGGATACCCTGTACGTGCGCCCCGCAGTTTCATATCACCTGAACGTCCTAGTTCAAATGTGTATTCTATGCACATCGGTTTCCTTTGGTCTTTACACGCATTGGGGTATCAACTATTTATTAGGCATGCACTCCACAACTTTTCTACGTCTGGCAACTTACGACCAATCACGATGATTATGATTGATGTCCATTTATTCATCTATACTAGCCCTAGTAACATTTTCCAAGAGCTATCTGTCGCAGAATCATACAGTACATCATTATGTGCAGCGTGTACTTTATACCAGATGACAAACTGTTTTCTCAGATTATCCCTCGAAGGAGATGATGGCGCCAATCAATCGCTGAGTTTGAACACTCCGTGTTGCATCTGATCTACAATCATGGCCTAGGCTTTGTCACATTACCTTCGTGTTCTTGAGGGCCTTACAACACATTTTGGCTCGTTCTGGAAGCATTCGCACGTAAATCAAAGTGATCATCATATTCACTATCCCCTTTTATAGTTATTCTGTTCTCTTTTGGCTTGTGTGACCGACGTTGACAGTAGCCACTGCTGGCGCCCATCGAAATGTCTAAGCCCTGGATGTATTGCTTACCGAAAATCTGGTACGAAGCAGTGTCTCCTGATAGATATGTTTATAGTTCGGCGACAGAGTTACGCCTGGTGAAGTTCAGACCAAATACATACGTAGGCTACGTCTTCTAACCAAGATCTTCAGCGCCTTGGAGCAACCAATCTTTCGCGCTACTAGGCGCTACTAGGGTTTGGAGAAGCATCATGGTGACATGAGTATTCGAAAGGAAATACGCTTTCGCCGTTCTCGTTGGAAGCAGTGACTTCTACGAGGGGGCTGTGCAACTGCTGCGGCCGCACACAAAAGCTGTGAAAATCGGTTTTTGAAAGACCTGTCATCATTGGCAACCTCCACAGAATCGTCATGTTCACAAACGCTAGAAACGTTACCGTCAATGGTGGCACCTTTACGACCATAGAGAATATCTACAGCACCGAACCTGGTAAGCGCTCTACCCTGTCTGATGGAAGACGAACTCCGAACTCAGATTAATCACCGTGCAGTCTTTCTCAATCTCTATCAAGCATCTGCCTTGGGTGCTACATATGATTCGCAGGATCGCGTGCTACTTCCAGGGATTTCGAGTCATTCAGGGGTACAATCACAAATCCTGCAATCGGTATTGGAATGGATGTCCTCGACGAGTAGCCCGAGCAAGCCCCTGCTCCACCTTCACGGGCCTTCCAAGGCTCTCAATTCAACAATCGCGAGTCATATTGTTGAAACTTGTGCGAAGCGCGGAGAACTCGCAGCCAGTTTCTTCTTCAATTCCAAGCGGCTCAAGTGCAGTTCTAGCAATTACTTCACGCCTACCCTTGCGTTGCAGCTCGCTCTATCCATTCCAGGTTTTCATGCCGGCCTCGTTAAATCCATGCGCGACGATCCTTTGATATTTCAAAGAACTATTCCGAGTCAGATCGAGGCGCTCATCTTGAAGCCACTTCACGAACTCGATGTTCACGGCTCGTTTTTCGTTATCGTCGACGCATTAGATGACTGCAGGGGCGAAGAAAACCAAAGTGATATCTTGACACAAATATCACGGCTTGTCCAAGTACAACGGAGTCCCCTGCGCTTCATCATTGTCAGCTCGTCAACACACCATTTGCGCTGCTTGTTTGATGAGACCAAGTTTCGTTCCATCAGTGCTTCGTTGTCGATATGTGATCAAGGTGTCCCTTCACAGCTTCCCTTTTTGTCTCGTAGGACGATATTTTCATTTGCTCATGCGGTTCAACCAATCTTTTTCTGATTAATCGAGATTGATATCCATAGCTCCCTGTGATTACATTAAATTCCTTATAATGAACTCGCCTACATATATGCAAACCTAACTGAGTAAACAGGAGCTTTAGCGGTTTCGCCATCTCTCAACTAGCAGTACTTGCTGAAACGTGTATCTCATGCTGAAAAATGACGCAAGATGAGACAGCCTTCCTTTCTTCTGTTATTCTATGCTAACCCTGTGTAAAGGCGACAGGTACAAACGTCCGTTAACACGAAGAAAGTCCGTCGATACGTGCTCCTCAGGGTGAGAAAATCAGCCTATATATAAACCGCAGTCTGAAACCTTGCTATAGTACACCAAGAAACATAATACACAAGTACAAGAGGCACTATGCGGTGATCCCATCGCTTCCAAAGGTCATCGCAGCGTCTGGTCGGTCCTGTTGACGGGCTGCTCTTCGTTCAGCAAGACGAGCTTTGAGTGCTTCAATCTCTTCTTGAAGCTTTAGCTGTAATGGTAACATGAAGGTTCAACATCGATGTCATGATTCTGATAAAGACACAAACCGTTTTTTGCTCTATCTCACTTTTGTCAAAGATGGAATACGGACGAGGCGGTGATGGTGCATGTTTATCGCCTGATGAGCACATTACACATGAGCACATGCAAGAAGAGTAATGCGAGAAGAGTGGATATAAAGAGAAACGCACCATAAGCTGCAAATTTGAAGACTTCGTTCATCATATCGTGATTACGCTTGTATCTGTTAAGAGCAAGGGTTCGTGTTGATATGTGATCGATTTCGTCTGCAAAATATTTGTGAGAACGAGTTCATAGCAGAAAAGCAAAGATTACCTCCGGAATCATCGTCCTCAGGCCGTGGTGGTGGTCGCTGCTAAGATTAATGGAGCATGGGAAGTAGAACCGATGACAAATACTTACACCTCCTGCGGCGGCTCCGGCCTGTGCTCGTGCCCTCTGTTCCTGCTCTCTTCTCCGCTGGTCTAGTAAATCCATATTGGTGTTCTGTTGCGCAACCATAGCCTGTTGCTGAGAAAAATTCATGGGCATTCCGGGCTGTTGAATCGCAGGAGCAGAAGATTGCATGAGGCCACCAGGAGGATAAACTTTCTGTCCCATCTTTTCTCCTGCTACATATACAGATGGTTCATTGACAGTGCGAAGCGGATAGTTGCGGACAGGATGATTCATCATTGACGGGACGATCTCTGTTGGCCAGTTCGTAAGTTCACGATCCGACAAAATCGCGTTAGACGCGACTTACGTGCCTGAGGGCCTTGCGTGTAGTGTACTAGTACGAGGGATGGATTGCCACCCTTGACGAGACGGTAGCGTCGTCGACAGCGCCAAGCGTTGGAGTCTTGACCCCCTGGGATAAAACCGAACTTTACCTCGTGCACTTCGAGCTCCTGATATAGATATCAATCGATGCTCCAATACTTTACCGATGCTATCACTGAATACAAGTAACTTGACTACTCACGCGGTTGTTTCCGGCAGGCATGGTAAATTTAACCTCTTGTTCTTGGAATCGAAGGCCGTCATTGGGAAACGGTGATTGTGGAGGAAGAAATAGAAGCAGAACTTGTCCCTCTGGTAGATCAGTTAGATAACCTGTGAGAATGCGCCATAAACGCGACCGAAGCGCGACTTACCAGGGGGCTTGTCAACAAAGCCCCATGCAAAGGGTACGCTGGTAGACATAGCCGTAGCCCGCAATAGCATATTGACAGCAGTTTCATAGTTGATATCTCTGTGAAGAGGAAGGTTTTCTGGATAGCGAAGGCATAGCCCCTCTGCCTGAGCTTGCTGGAAATTCGACGTCATTATGGCAGACGCAACTTGGCCGTTGAAAGAAAGATGATGATGTTTGATGCAACCGTTGAAACCAAACAACTGTTTCACGTGGTTATGCGTCCTCAATTCCATGAGATATGCATGCACTAACTTCGGATATGCACGGTAAAAAAGTATTTTTCTCGACTTTATTCAACTCGAGCTCGATTCTATGTCATTTTCGTGATTCACTTTTGACAGGTCACTGTCACGCATAGCCCAAATCAACACCTCGACTGGTCATTTTGGATTACATGAGGATCAACCCCATCTAGGAATTGTAAGGTACAGCACCCGGAAGTGTTACCCTGAATACCAAGAACTGGGAGTCGACATTGATACCAGCATCATAAGATTCCCCAAGGGACATCCCGTCCTCGGTGAGGAAATCATTGTCCGCCTGGGAAAACATTTAGCCTCGTCAACGGGTGCCGTCAAAGGGCGATACGCACAGCAGTAAACAAGAAGAAATCGTCAGGAAATTCAGAGTCAAAGCAGGGTGCCAACGTGAGAGATTCCCACTTCGCATCAATCAATGTCTTATCTGCAGGATCGTCTATAGATGACGGAAAGTCTGAAACCTGCGCGGAGGGTCACAGAAATGGCGACTGACCGTTGTGCAAACCAAATCGTTCAAGGCCGTTGTCTTCAACGAAGTCGACAAAGGATACATATGTCGCAGGAGTAATGCCGCTCTTGAGCTTGCCATCAGACGCGATTGGATTTGCAGGATCGTCATATTTTGTTCCGTGGATGTCTGTAGCTCCGACTATGGAGAAAAGATCCGCCTGTCTTAAAAGATCAGGCCAAATAGAGGTCTCGATAGAAATCAAAACCTACTTGTACTTCGTGTTATTGTCGTCTCCTCCATGTCCATCACCGTCCCTGGACAAGGCAAGGAAAATACCAGGCTTCACAAAGTGAATCTCGCTGCATTCCTGCGTGTTGTCTTTGTCGCTCAGAGGGAGAGGAACGACCCACTCTCCGACAAGAGGAGGACGAATCGAAGGATCAGAAACATTCCATGCGAGAAGACGAGTGTATCGGGAGGTGTCCCTTTCGTCACCCCCGTCCTGGATAGTAGCCGCCTGAAGCATAGCATAAAGTATCTTGTTCACACGGTCAATAGTCAAGCCTTCTAAACCTGGATAGAATTATATCAGCAAAACAAGAGACACGAAGAGAGAAGAGAGAACGAACCATGATTGCCGCCCCGTCCAGTTGTTGGATCGTCCTCGGAAGTAAACTCGAAATTTCCGTTCTTGTCCAGAGGGAGAATTGCATCAGGAGGTTGGATTGTTTGAATCAATTGCCCAGTTGCCGAGAACTTGTAGATATAAGGACCATATTCGTCACTGACCCAAAAGCTGCAGGGCAGGAGTTTATGAGTATGTCAATCTCAGAGGTCGCTTGCAGGGGTATTCACCTGCCATCATCGTTTGCAACAAGTCCTTCTGCATCAATGGTGAGATGAGGTTCTGAAGTGGAGGCAATGGGCATTTCGGGATCAGCAGTGGCGTCGTCGGGGAACCCGCTCTGAGCAGCCCTGACAGCAGTCGGGTCCAAACCGCTGGTCTTAACGTTGTTCCTCTCGAATCTGAGCACAGTGTTTTTGTATGTGAGAACGAGGGTATCCTGTGCATCCGAGAAACTGAGCTTTGAGCTGTCGTAATACGGCGAAAAGACAAAATCAATCTCATGCTGGCGGGATTGATAGTCAATCGTTCCTTCGCTGCAAAAGCGATAAATCCTTCAACTGATGCCAGAGCAAAAGAATCGAATAACATACACATTGTAGCCACGATCTGGGGTCACGACAAATGTACCAGTGTAAGTTCCAAAGGCAGTCTGAGTCCATGTTCCACGTTTGATATCGATTCCACTCCCAATTCCGCCCAAGGTATCACCGACAGAATCACGAAAATCAGAAGGAATAAGACCAAAGCCAACCAGACCCTCAGGCGAGTGTAAGATGAATGCTTATGAAGGCGCGGGAATGGCTACCTTGTTAATATAAGTGTTGCCGTTCAAAGTAACTTGCACAGGCTGAGTAGCTGCCCTCGATTCGAGGTGCGCAACAGGAGAAGATGAAACACCTCGGGCAAGCACCGAGAACAGGACAGACGTTTTCAGGATTGTCAACATTGTGATATAGAAAGACTCCAGGAGTCGACAATAATTGGTTTGCAGTTTTTATGCACACAAATAATTGCACGCCGCCTGGCGGAAGGGAACACCATAAGTTCTTTTTTCACATCGGTAGGCAGCACGGGTCTATGTCATCTGTGGTCCATAATGGTCGTGATCATGCAACGTGTGAGACGATCGGAGCATCTGGTAAATGAGTGACTATTTATAGCGTCACTTCTTCGGGTCTGACCCATAACATGCTCTTACGCCTTGCCGTCCGACGAGTATCTGCAGCAAGAAGTATTTCTCTTAGAGGCACTGTATCTCATTTAGAAGTTCGAGGCAGGGCAGCAGCACACGTGCAAGTACATTCGACTCCAACCCACCTGAACGAGATCACAAGGTCATTTTCCAACGTGCAAAACCAAAGCAACATTGTTAACCTCGATTATGCGGCACAAATTCCGCCGAATGTAAATCCAAAGGAAGGGGCTTTAGTTATCCTCCACGGACTATTGTGAGCAGTTGAATAGGCGAATATCACGGGAAAAGGCTTATGAGTGACGTTGAGTGGATCAAAGCGCAACTTCGCGTCACTAGCTAAACAGTTTATGAAGGATTTGAATATACCTGTCTATTCTCTTGTGAGTTCTTGCATACATATCAAAGACACCAACGAAGATGATACGGCTAGTACTAGGACCTTCGTAATCAAGGAAGTTCTCCCCATCTAGAGCCTATGACTTATTCGGCGATGGCTAAGGACGTCATACACTTCTTAAATTATCATTCCTTGTCTAAAGTTACTCTCCTTGGGCACTCCATGTATGGTCCATCCTTGCACTTTTTGCCTTTCCTGAATTCAGTCATCCTCCAGGGGGGGAAAGGTCGCAATGTCTGTGGCACTTCATCCATACCTCTCTGAATCTAAGAATGCGCAAATTTTGTCCAAGCTCATCGTGGTCGATGTAGCACCAATAAGAGCGGAACTCTCGCCTGAATTTAAGGGCTATGTGGAAGCCATGCAGAAGATTGAAAGGTTGAAGCTCCGGACGCGAAAGGAAGCCCTGGAGGTGTTGGAGGACTATGAACCAGTATGTGATTTGAATCGATTTTGGGCGGGTTGGCTTACACTGGATGAGGATGTGACTTTTCGGCAGTTTCTTCTCACAAACCTCGTTCCACTCACACAGAATGAGCCATTTGCCAAATTCCGGGTTCCATTAAATACCCTTAAAGCTGCGATACCTGAGATTGGATCGTTCCCTTACGTTCCTGGAGAGCGACAGTGGGACGGTCCCACCTTGTTTATCAAGGGTTCTCAAAGCGCGTAAGTGCATTGCGAGACACATCTGCTATCGCTCGGCTCATTTCAAGATTAGCTATATCAATAAACATAGTCTCGCACCGATAGAATCATTCTTCCCTAAATCACGTTTTGAAACACTCAACGCGGGTCATTGGGGTATGTTGCTTGTTTGACGATATCCTACTTTTAGTTGATAGATTTCCTCTGATTAAGTTCATGGTGATAGGTATATTTTGTAGTTATTCTCATATTAAATGGCTCACTGAGAATAATCCAGACCTGCTGAGTTCAAGAAACTCGTCGAAGACTTCATAGGGAGACAATATCAAGCAATCAATCCCCGACAGCGATAATAAACAACGATACTACTATTTGACTGACATCCTGAAATTTATGACAGTACTATACCGAAGTCAATGTCACTGCTAGATTATTAATACCCCTTGCCAGGTCGCCCTCGGTCGAGTCGATGTCTGCAGGTTTCTCCTCTCTCTTAACCGAACTAATTGATAGTTGTTTCTTCTCCTCCAAAACGATCCGTTTAATGCCTTCTTCGCCTTCTTTTCCATACAAATTCGCAACTCCCTCATCACCGCCCAACCTCTCTCTTACTGCGTCCATAATCAATTTCACACCCTTCCAGTCGTTTCCAAGTTCTGCCCAATCACGAACACGAGATCCGCTCCATGCCTGCTTCAAGCTCACACGTTGTTCTCGCTCCCGAGCTAGTGTGTCGAAAATGTCCTTTTTGTTGAAGTGGACAAGTGCCAGGTCTCGTAATTCTTGAAACTGCTCTTCAGTCCGCTTCCCTTGTTTCTCTAAAACAAGAGCGGCCTTCTCCCCAGCCCATTGCACGAATTCGGCATACATCTTTCGATCTGTTTTGACTTTCCTAAAACCCTCACCGCGAGACCTAAACTGCCCGGGATTGAAGAACTTGGTCGATCCTGCCCATTCAAATATTTCTCTCTTGGTATTGAACCCTGCTTTCCAGGTATCCATCGACCAGCCCATGAACTCCAATATCTCATCGAATGATTGACTGAGTTCAGTCGGTGGATTTGGAGGGTCGGGTAACTGAGTGCGTGAATTGTCCAATCAATCAAGAAATGATCCTGTTCAGAGAGCGAACCTTTAGACCCTTTTCTCCCAAAGTCAGTCCAATATTGCGAGCGAGTAAACCCATGATCATCCCAAGATCACCATACGCATGATAGAACGCAATCCGTTCAAACTCTGCCTTGTCCGCGCAGACTTTAATATCTACCTACACGAAAGTGCATCTTCTCAATTATTTACTCAATTTCTGTGTCCTAGGACTTACCTGATAATAAATGTCTCCATCTTCAACCAGTCTACGCGCCTCCTGCTCTTCATCTGCATAGCCAATGGTTGTCCATTCACCTACAGCGACAGGAACGGCAAAATTCGATGTACGGTTGCCATCCATTAAATTCGCATGTCGGGCGCCGACAGCCGCCTGAACAATCTCATGCGGGGCATTGATTTGATCAACGGTGTCTTTAAAGTTCAATGGACAAGCTACGATGAAGTCAACATCACCGTGAGTAGTCTTCTCAGGAGCTTCAGGAGGGACAGCCACATGTTCGTAGAGACATGAGATTCGAGGTAATAGACGGTCCTTCAATGCATTATATACAGCAGGTGGCATGCGAGGGAACGCGCTTGCGTCAAATAGTGCCGCAAAAGCATTCCCGCCCATATTGTGGTTGTTAGGGATGCTCTCAGGACCCGGCAGTCCTCAATGTGTTGAGCAAGAAGCCTGAGGAGTCGCTTCGAAACATCCGAGTATTTAACTAACATTCATGGCTTCTGCTGGCTGTGCAAACCTTGAGCCTATCTTGTCACATCGCACCGGCGATAGTAATTTTCACTGAATTTATCCACGCTCACACATGTGGATCGGAAGAGCTCTCGCACTGTTTTGATGCATCTATTAGCGACGCAGGCACCATGAAATGTTTGCAGAGTACCACATGTATACACCGCCAAAGGCCAAGGGACGTAAGGAGTGCTGTCACGCCACATCGCGAAGCTGTCAAACGTGGGAACAGAGATCTATCCATGGCATCATCACACCTCGCTTGATTTAGCAGTAACAATCCAATGAACTACTTTTTTAATGATTTCCAAGGGCCTCAAAAAAGCATAAATCCTCTCTATGACTTGGTCTATGGTTATTGTTCTTCCTGGACTGATATGTTAAAATTTGATTTTCCGTCCTCAGAAAAAGTGAAACAACCCATATTATGTAAGATTTAGGGTAACAGAAAAGCCAAAGTTCTGAATCTGACACAATCAATAATACAAATGTCATATAACATCATATCTTATCAATTGCTTCATGATATTACAGCCACTAAATGAAAGAAAATATACATTCAAAGAACCAATTATTGACAGGACCAGAATAAGCTGTAATTTCACATTAGCTACAATGGTCTTTTGCAACAAATAATTATTCATCACCTAGAAATCATTCCATCAACATCAAACAGCTGACCAACTACCAACATTCATAAAGATGGAAGAGACTTGCTCAAAAAACCACAAACATTGCCCTGTAGTTGGGGTCAATTTATGGCCACTTCAAGTTAAAGGCCAGTCAGTGTGCTCATAACTGCAGTGTCAAACTGACAAACTGTGATTCAGATTCATAAGAACTCAGTGTTTATGATGCCAAAATGTCACTAAATACTGCCAGATGTGATCGCTATGTGGTGCAAAACATTGGGTGTGTGTGTAATAGTATGAAAGAGTCTAGGCAGGATTCCAGTTGCTCAGAGGGTTGAATAATAGGTTGTGCTTGATAGTGTTAAACATCAGTGGTTCCTGCAGTATCTGTCAAGCTGTAAGTGCTTGCAAAATGATGAAGATAGGTGTGATGTGAAGCTCACAATAATTTAGTGCCTGTAAGCAGTACTGAAAATGATATAAACAAAGGCAGTAAATACTGCTAGCCCAAGATGTGATAATGACTGCTTGTTCACAGTTATAGCAGGTAAAAGAGGTACAGTGGCTTAAAAAACTGTCCCAATGTTTTATACTTTTTTTTTTTTTTTTTTTTTTTTGGTGGTTCTATTGGTATCTAGATGTATCTATATATGTTAGCTTCTAGGTACCAGAAAAGTTTCTTATTTTCAGTTTAGTGGTTTTTCTTTTATGTTGCAGCTCACCTAAGGAAAATGCTCATTATGCACAGTGTGTGGGGCTTGGGTTGTTTCTCATCTATTTCACTCTGGAGGGTGATTGACTCCCATACCCACTAAAACCCTTATTGCTGCTTTCCATGCCCTATGCAGGGCAAGGTTGTCCACGATGAGGGGCGTTCATGTGCCAGTCACTAGTTTCTGATCCAGAGCTCTCCTCCCATACCTCTGTTCTTCTGAGGCTAGGTAGTCCACCTTTATTCTTTTTATTATCACATTCCTCCACCTATTTCCAGCCTCATTCATTGTAATTGCCTTTTCTGGGTCTGCTCCCCTCTTGATCCTCCATTTGCATCTCAGTTTCCAAATTAAGTGAGCTGATTTAGACACAACTATTCAGAACATCCTGCTGCTTGCTTCTGATTTCCTTCTATTTTCAGCCACTGGTCTGGCTAAGTTGCATCCCAGGATGAGGCCTATGCTGGGGGTACTCCATCTCAATTCTTGCTGTTTGCATAGGCTCCTTGTCAGCCTCCAAATGTCTCTTTGGCCTGATGCTTCACACTCTGTTAGGATGTGCTCCATGTTTTCTTCCTTATTGCACACATAGCACCATCCTCTTGATTCATAGTTTGGGATTCTCTCCCAGTAGTCACCTATCTTATATGCATTATGTATTGCTTTTTATAGGAAAGCTCTTGACTCCTTTGTGATCATGTGGTCCCAGAGTGCATTGATGCACCCAAAATTTAGCTAAATGCTTTCCTAGTAAGCTGCACTTAGCCTTGTTTTGCGTTGGGCTCACAAAATGTTGTGGGAGTCCCAGGCAGGTCCCAATTACTCGGTCCTAGAGTGTGATGTAAAGTAGAGAGGATGTTGCTGTCAATTGATGGCAGGTGGTAAGAGTTCAAAGAAGGATGGTAGATGACACGTAATAAGCTTACAAAGCTTCTAATCTTTACTGTTGGCACTAAGAGGTGGCAAGCGTTGGCGCCAGCAACAAAAGTGTACTTGTATAGTACCATTCAAGACGTGGAATGAAGGCCACACTGAGAACCTTTGTCGGAGATGGAGTAGGGCAGAGTTGCTAATTGCTTAGCGCCTCGAGTGAGCTCTTAGAGATCTGGACTTGGGTGTGAAGGTGCTGGGTGCAATTTGATTCTTCTTTACTGACAAATGGTAAGGTATTTATAGTAAGTGATGGCGGCAACTTAGTGAAGGGTTGGCAACGACTCTAATAGTTGCCACTAATGAAATGTAAGTGAAGGTCCGATAATAATGCTATAAGGAAGGTAAATAATATTCAGGGAGTGTCATGCAGGCGGTTAGCTTGAGCATGCTGCCATATAATGTGCAGGGCATCAATCAAGGTCTTGACAAGGGTGGGTGCTAAATTGTAATGTGGTGTGTGGTGGCGGTGCTTGAAAGTGCCAGATGTCAATCAGCTGTCCTTATTAAGTCAAATATGGATATATTCTGACTCAAAGAGGAAAGCTGAGCCGGTGGTGCCCTGCTGATGGTGGCGGGAACTGCTGGCGGAGTGTGGAAGCTGGGTGCGGGGGTGATGGCATGGCTTTTATTAATTGTTCCAAGGGGTGGCACATGCAGGTGGGGAGCGTGATGCATCATGTGACTGGGGCACATCGAGTTTGGAGGTAGTGGGATGCCCCTCGTGAAGAGGAGAGCCTGCAAGCTGGTGATGTCTGCGACTTTCCGTGGAGCAAGCAGCAAGGCTGAATGTCACGTGAGTAGTTCTACCATTGCATGTAGATGTTATAGTTGGCTGCAAGGATGCGTCAATGCTGCATGGGGGACTTGTTTGTAGGGGGCTGCTGGGGTCTTGCCACCTTGGGTCAGTGCTGGTGTGTTAAAGGCTTAAAATGTGTTGTGCCAAACCAGGGGCTCATCAGTGTTTCATATGCTCTTATCAGTTGGCATGCTTCTATTCATATTCTTTATTACCTATCTTATTTTGTTTAGGTTTATAATTGTATTTTTCCTATTTGGGGGGGCATTTTCTCCAGTGATCCTTTGTACAGCAGGGCCTGGTTGGCTTTACTTAGTTTGGCTCCCCTGGCATAGTTATTGCTTTTGCTTTTGAGTATTTCATTTGTTTGGAGTTCGTCATTCATTTGAGCTCCTCTCTTTGCTAGCTCATCCACTTTCTCGTTTCTCTCTAGTTTGCTATGGCCCTTGACCTTCATTAGGATTGTTTGACTCCTCCTGTTTCTCAACCTAGCTGCTATGGCCTGGAGGATTTTCTTATTTTCAATGCCTATCCAGTCTTTATCTTTCCTTTTCTTAAGCTCTTTGTCAGTCCTTCTATAATGAGTTTTGAGTCACTCATTATTTCTAGGTGGTCATCTAAATTGGCTTGTTTTGCTGCTATAAGTATGGCTAGAGCCTCTCCAGCATTGTTTGATTGACTTAGGTGTGGCAGCACTCTCATTGCTATGTTTTGTGCATTGTTTTTGCCATACTAGACACCAGCTCCTGCTTTGGCATCCTCAAAACCATTGTTCATGCAAGATCCATCTGTATAGGCCTGAATCCAGCTTGCCAGCCCCATTACAGGTTTCAGGCATTGACTTGTTTGCTCTTTGTTTTTGTGTGCAGTTTGTCTTCCTTGTTCATCATTTCTTTTGCCTTCAAAAACTCTGAAGCAGTTTTTAAGATTTGCTGTGGCATACATACATTTGTCAAATAGGGTTGAGTCATTGTTTCCTAGGACATTCTTTATTCCTTCATTTACTTGCCCTGTATCTAGATCCTCCATGTTTAGTGGGTTCTATTTGTGTCCTAGCATATCTAGGAGTCTTCTTGCACTCACTCTGCATTTATTCAGGTTTTTGCATCCATTTTGTCTCATTTTCTTGCAGCTTGATTTGTAGTACTTATTTAGTGTACTGTTCATTTCTCTGATAAGCTAGAGTAGATCGTCTACAGTCCTTATTTTGTGATTCTTTCTTTGGCATTTGCCTGTGTTGTCATATTAAAACTAGGACATTTCATCCCTACTAGTCCTGTATGGTGCTATATCAGCATGTCCAGCCTTGTCTTTGGTTTTAGTCTCCTTGGTGGGAGGTTTACTCTGTATTTCTGGGCAGTTCTTATTATTTTTTTTCAGGGAGTTTATCAGGCCTTTCTCTCCTTCCCTTGTATCTACCATTTGCAATTGTAGGAACAGGTTTTGGTATGTCCCATTCTTTTCTATCTTCCACTTTTTATTAATGTTTTGTTTTATCAGCTTATTGGCCACTTTTGCCTAGGTTGGCCTTGTTGCACCTTCATTGAGGAACCTCTTAGCTTTCATCAGTTCCATTGCCTCATTTTTTGCTCTTAGGTTTAGGAGTTTCTTTTCTCCCTGCTCTATTGGTCTGTATAGGGTATCCATCTCTATGGTCAGGTGCACTGTCCTCCTCTATATGAAGTTTCCCATTACTCTTATTAACCTTAACTCTATTTCTTTTGGCATTTCTTGTATGTCTGCACAGTACTGGGTGCAGCCTTCAATCACCATTCCCACAATCAAGTGTCTACCATTGATGGTGGGGTGGCCCTTCCTCCATTATTCCAGGTCTTTTGTTATGTTTTCCAAAGTTGGAGTCCATATGCTCAGGTTGTCTATCTTATTTCCAATGAATGCTCCTAAGATGTGCATGGCTTCTCCATCGTGTAGTAGTTTTATGTCTTCCAGGATATGTGAGCCTATCTCAGAGGCTTTTCTTGTTTTTATCAGGTTTTGACAAAATCTCTTCTCCTCAATAGATATTATTGTTGTTTTTAATGTGTTAAATCTTTCTCTGGAGGCTCCGCACCACATCCATAAGATTTCCTGGAGGTCTCTTACATCATTTTCTGCATCTAAGTATACTGTTGGATCATTGGCAAAAAGTTTTGCTATTAGGTGCTTTGTCTCTCCTTCTATTATGATACCTTTCAGGTGGGATTCTCTTAGCATTTGTGCTAGTAATTCAATTGCTAAGTTGAATAGTAGGCAGGACATCAGGTCCTCCTGCCTCACTTCCTGTGTGACTCTAAATGGGATACTTTTCTCTCTGTTTATTATAGCAGTTGTTTTCACTTTTTTGTACAGGGTTTTTATAGTGTTGATAAACTTATGGGAGAAGCCAAACTTTTCAAGTGTTGCCCATAGGAAGGAGTGCCTTATTTTGTCATAGGCCTTTTCTTGGTCAAGGCATATGATCATACCATTAACTTCCTGCCTTTCTCCCCATTCAATAATTAGGTTTGCTAGCTCAGTTTGGTCTTCAATCTGCCAGCCTTTCATGAAACCTGCTTGATTGCAGTGGATTATTTCTGGTGCTACTATTGATAGTCTGTCTGTGAGTATTTTTGTGACAATCTTATAGTCCATGTTTAGGACTGTGATCAGTCTATAGTTCCCTATGTCTATTCTGTTTCCTTTCTTATATATTGGACATAGCCATTCTTCAGCAAATCCTGCCTCTGGATCTACTCCAAGGTTCTCTATGTCATTGTATATTGTTAGGTACTTGATTATACTAAATCTGGGGCTGCTCTCTCACTCATTTCTGCTTTCCAGGGCTTCTTTTCCTTCATCATCTTGGCTTGTGTTTAGAAAGCTTTTCCAGATCTCTTGCAGGATCCCATCCAAGCCTGCTGCTTTACTGTTGGGGAGCTTTTTGATTGCGTCTTTGACTTCCTCTTCTGTTATGTTTGTTTTTAACTGCCTGGTCTGGCTTTTACTTATTCTTGTCTTAACATGTTCTAGGATGTCTTTTACGTTCTTCAAGTGCTCTCATTCATTTGCTATAAGATCTTCTTCTTGTAGATTCTCATGGTACCTTTCTGCCAAGTTTGCTATTTTGTCAGAGCATTGTACCAGGGGGCTATCTTGTCTTTTGTCATCTTGTAGTGCTATGATTACATCCTTAAGAGCCATCTCTTTGTTTGCATTTATCCAAGATTTCCTGAGCATTTTGCTCTCAATAAAGTACTTAGTTTCTGTGTTATCTCAGGTTCTTCTTGACCTCATTTTCTTTAGTTCTTTAATTTGCTTATCTATCATTGCTGCTTTTCTGCTCTTACACTTTATATCCCAGTTGGTTTCATTTAGGGCTTTCTTTCTATCCTCTTCTAGGTCAGCAATGTTTTTTTCCAGGTTCATAGGAAGTCTCTTTGCATGTTTATGTATAGTGCTTATCAATTTTCTCTTCAGTTTTCTGTGCATTACCTGGGAATTGAAATCTTCTGTTCTGTATTCCTTTGCTTTTTTTATTTCTTTGTAATACTTCTCTTCAATTTTCAGTAACTCTTTCCTTAGGAGTTTATTGTCAAGCAGGAACAAAGGCATGGCATATCTCCCAGAGCCCTGATGGAGTGCCCATAGGTTTGCCAGGTTCACACTTATGAGCCAGTGGTCTGTTCCAACTCCCATTTTTTTTATCTTTCAATCATGTGTGTATTCCAGTAGGTTTTCTCTGATGTATATGCAGTCTATCCTCAAGTAGATACTTCTGTCCTCTGTGTGGTATGTGAAATCTATTTTGTTCAGGTGTTCCCTTTCCCATCCATCCACCATTCCTAGTTGGGTTTTGACATTGGTTAGAGCATCAACCACTGGGGTGGGATTGCTATGTTGGAGTAGGCAGTTGACAGAGTCTTCAACTATATTGAAGTTGCCCAGTATGCATGTTGGTTTCTCCCACTTTTTTTTTTCCAATGGTCATGCAAATGTTCCCAGAATTCTTTGTTCTTGCACATTTTATTTGGAGCATATACTGCCAGGCATGAGATTATTGTATCCTAGCTCCATGGTATGTTGACTAGGAGGGCTCTTCCTCTTATTATTATTTCTGAGCTAGCCTTCTTCCATTTTGTTGTTCCTTTATTTAGCACTACTACAACACCCAGTTTGTTTGGGGTTGACTTGTCTAGAGTCAATATGATGTGTAGTTTCTTGTTGTATGTTGTGTTTAGTCTCCTTCTATTCACTTCTGTGAGGTGTGTTTCCTGCAGAGTGAGGATGTCAATTTTCTCACTCATCATTAGGTTACTTATATCCCTCCATTTATGTTCTGTAATTGCTGACCCTGCTCCTTTAATGTTCAGGAATGCTATTCCTAGAGTTCCTCTACCTGGGTGCTTTTCTGGCTTCCTTGTATTAGGTTCTTTGTGTTTTCCCCCTTCTTGAGAGCGGTTTGTAGCCCCATGTTTGGTGCTTTGTAATCCATCTAGTGAAGTTTGGGTGAGTGTGCTTTGACTCCCTGCTTCCTCTTTCCAGAATTCATCTAGAGCATTTTGCATTTTAGCATGGGTAGCTTGGTGCTTTATGAGTCCTCTTAGGGTCTCCCCCCATTTCTCGGGGACCACTTGTCTGTCAAGGGTTAGACAATCTGTTTGTGTCCTCAACAGTCTCTCTGTTTGTTATAGCACATTTGGCCAGCGTTCTCTCTAGACTCCTGCCTCTGTATCCCCAGGAGGTGTTATTAGGAGAATAAGCAGTGGCTGGGTCATCTCCTCCTTCCTCCAGGGAGCTGTATCCATTTGCCTGTAAAAAATCTCCTATGTTAGTTGTCTTATTATTTACCTTGTGTGTTCTATTCATATTTGCTGGGGTTGTGTTGAGGGTTGGTTTGGTTTGTGCACACCACATTGTGCTACTGGTTGTTGTCATGGTCATGTTATTTTGGGAGGAGGCTGAGCATTTATGCATGTATATTATAGATCTAGCTTATTGCAATGTTCTATGTATGACTTCATCCTCTCTGGACATATCCTGCTTTTCTACCCCTGAAGGCTTTCCCCCTGTGTTTGGGGGGGGGGGGGTTTCTATCACCACAGGATGTGTTTCATTTGAGGTAACTCAACCCTGCTTCATTCTTCATCTGCAAAGTCCATTGTTCCTGCAGTATTTTCAGGGCCACTTGGATGGAATCCTAGCCACTCAGGAAGTCTGAAGAATGGGCAGTTGTATAAGTTGTGGCTTGTTGACCTGCACCTGGTACATATTAGCTATTTGCTTGCTCTGATCAGTGCATGTCCTTTTCCAAAGGTAAGGGTTTTGAATGTGCATGCCCTCATTTTCCTCCTAAGTAGCCTGTAGCCATCCTCATCTAGGCCTGGGTCTTCCACAAAATACAGATTCCAGCATTTGGCAATATTTGCCCTTAGTTTAATTAGCAGGAAAGATGCACAGATATTTAGGATCCAGTCTAGCTCATCTTTGGCAGTCTAGATTGAGTAGCTTTTGGCTATTGCTTGGATTTCTGGAGACAGGCAAAAGGTCTTTTTGGTAAGTTCCTCTATGAGTTCTTGCACTCCTTTGGTGTTATTATAAGTCAGTCCTTTAATTGTGAGGATGTATAGGAATTGGGGTGGGTTGCGTGGGATGAAGAAGGTTGTAGCCTCAGTACTTGCAACAACCTCCAGGTCCAGCAGCCTTTGCGCTTGCTGTGGGTCCAGGCCTGCCACTACAAGATAGTATGGATGTGGGTATCAGTTGTTGTCTTTTGGGAGTAGGTCTTGTTCTGGGAAAATCACAGCCACACTCTCATCATGCTCTACATATACCAGCTTTTTTATTACATTCTTTATCAAGTCTCCTGTTTTTGTTTTTCCAGCTTCTGTTGGCTTGTATTTTGCTTGGTATAATCTTGCAAATTATGTCCTTCCATTTATTCAGCATTTCTATGCTTATGTTGAAGGTAGGGTGTGCTACTAGATATACCTTTGGCCATACTCCAGATAGCAATGCTGTTCTTTGTAGCTCCTTCCCATTTGTAGTTATATCTCCTTTGGTAGTCTTAAACTACAGTTCAGGGTCATTCTTGTTGGGGTTCTCCATGCTTCTCATCTCCTCTGTTTTTCCATGTTCTAGCATAGACATGTTCATCAGACTTTCTCTCCTGTAGGTACTCCTTATGCCATTCTGCATTTTTATTGGGTATTTGGTGAATTTGTTAACCCTCAAACTCAGGAGCCATATCATGTGCATTCTGGCTTTAGTGTTTTCAGCTGAAGCAGTGTGGATTTTAGGCTTGCTTTTGGCCTTCAGGGTGATGCTCACTCTTTATTGGTCTTTCTTCTGGATATTTTCCTTGTTGGTGTAGTCCAGGGCTGACACCAATAGTGCTGGGCTAGGGCTGGATAATCTGGGTTGCTTATTCTTGTCCTCTCCCATTTCACTTCCATCCATGGTTGCCTGACATTTTGGCAGTCTTTCCTTCAGGGGGAAGTCTGAGTATGGGTGCTTATTTGACTCTTGCCCTCTTCTTTGCCTTTTTCTGGTTCTTTCTCAGGGTGACAGTCTGCCACTTGTCCTTGGCAGTGTGGATATTTAGGAGGTTGTTGATATCCTTGCTTGCCAGTCCCAGAGTGTTATCAATCTCTATTACCATTTTTACCAGTGGGACTGTGTGCTTTCTTACCTCAGCATTTCCTTTCAGGGGTATTCCCATCATTGTTTTGCTGGGGCTGTCTACCTGCATCCTGTCCAGTTTGCCATGTTCTTCTGTTCCATTGGGGTTTTAAATTGCTGTTGTTTTGGAGTTCCTGTTACAACCTCTGCATATGACTAGGGAGCTCAAAGGTCTGTCCATTTGGTTACTATGGGCTCTTTTCTGGTTAGAGTTTGTAAATTTTCATTTGGGCATCTGGTTCCTGGCTTTTCCATGCTAGGTGTGTGTCTCTCATCATCCTGTACACACTCAGGTTTCCTGTCTCCTCCTTATTGGGGGTTGTAAGTTGAGTAGTTTCAGTATCTCACATAAGACCCACTTTTTGTTGGGGCTTCTATAGCTAGTAGTTTATGTTCTTTTCTCAGAATGAGCAATATTGACTGTTTCTACCAAGCTGGCAGAGGGTCGGGGGGAGAGTTCTGTCCTCAGATAACCAACTCAAGTGTGTTTCTGTAACATCCACCCTCTATGGGTACATTGGTTTTGTTGCATTATGCATGGATCCCACCAATGGCAGCAGAGGTGCTCTTTGCATGTGCCTCTCTGGTAACCATGGTGGTGGTTCAGGTTCAAGTTGCACCCATGCTTTATACTTTTTGAAAGATGGCATTGGCATGAAGGATTGGAACTATCTAAAATTTTGGTTAAATCATGTAAAATACTATGGCATCACAGCTACAAATTGCATCTTAGCTTATGTAATTCAAATCAAAACTGATGGAGTAATAGCCAACTTAAAATATTCACTCATTGGGACAGTTTTTTGAGCATTTTCAACTTTGCAAATTTATCCCTATTTTAGTCAGAAATAAAGAGTAAGTTGCATGTGGAAATATCAACAGAGTCATGTGACCATGTTTGGATATATTTGGGAGTGGTTCAAGTTGGTTGAACCACATCTTGACCTTCAACCACCATCATGAAAGCTACTTCTCCTGCACAATGCTCTACTGTTGCTTCTCTCCTTGCTCAAGAGTATTCTCTGTGTCAGATTGAGGCTAAAACTGGTCTAGGAAAGTCTTCTATTGGGAGAATCAGTAGAGAGTTGGAGGTGGACAAGGAAAACCATCTTGGAGGCCATCCAGCTAAGCTTACTCTACATGATAAACAGGCCATTGTTTAACAAATCTCAACTGGAAGACTTGATACAGCTGTTCAGGCCACCAATTTTATCAACAACATTATTTCCAATTCTGTCTCTCCTCAGACTGTCCAAAATGTGCTGAAGAAGGAGGGGTATTGGTCTGCTACAAAGAGGAAAGTTCTCATGCTCAAAGCTAGACAGAGGCAAATATGACTTGAATGGGCTCAAGAGCATCAAAACTGGACTGTGGAGGACTGGAAAAGAGTGTTGTGGACTGATGAGACAAAGATTAACAGGATTGGGTCAGATGGAAAGCAGTATGTGTGGAAGCTAAAAGGAGAAGGCATTTCAAACCAAACTACTACACCTACTGTGAAACATGGAGGAGGGAATAATCTCATGGTATGGGGCTGTATGGGTTGAAATGGAGTAGAAAAGCTGGTAGAGGTGGTGGAAATCATGAATGCAGAGCAGTACTGTGAAATTTTGAAGGATGGAGCAAAGGAGAGCTTTGAAAAATTGGAGATGAAGGAGGGTGCTTGCTATCAACAGGACAATGACTCCAAACACAACTCCAAAAGGGCTAACAAGTGGTTTGAAGACAACAACTTTGATGTCCTCTGGTGGCCAGCCCAATCCTCTGATTTTAACCCTATTGAACACCTCTGGGAGTACCTCAAGGAGCAGCTTAGGCAGTATGAAACACCTCCTCATAGTGTGCATGAATTGTGGGAGAGGGTTGCAAAGGAGTGGGATGAAATACTAGCAGAAGTATGCCAAAAACTGATAGAAAGCATGCCTAGAAGGATTCAAGCAGTTATCAAGGCAAATGGAGGACATACAAAGTACTAAATACCAAAATTAGAGATGCTCAAAAAACTGTCTCAATGAGTAGATATTTTAAAATGGCCATTACTCCATCAGTTTTGATTTAAATTACATAAGCTAAAATGCAATTTGTAGCTGCAATGCCATAGTATTTTACATGATTTAACTCAAATTTTAGATACTTCCAATCTTTCATGCCAATGTTATCTTTCAAAAAGTATAAAACATTGAGACAGTTTTTTGAGCCACTGTATATATGGGAGAGAGGTTCATTGTTACAAAATTGAGTCTACTACCAACTCTTATACTACTTCAAGTCAGTATGAATAGATTTTCCGTCAGTAGTGCTGTCAGGAGACCCTCTCTTTTGACTCCTTTTTTTTCACTCTCCAATCCTTCTCCAATTACCCTGGTCACATTTTTCTTTTATGCATCTCCTCAGGCCCTACCTGCTGGTACAACTTTTAGGACTCTAGCTGCACTGTATGCAGAGAAGTAATTTCTTTACTGTTGGGCTTCTTAGCACAGCCACTTCCATTTTGGGACAATCTCCAGACTTTCACTATTCCAAGTTAGAGTTGAGGCTTTCTGTTGTTTTGTACAGTAATTTCATCTAGAGCCCTAAGAGCATCACATTTGACATAGAAAGCTACCAGAGTTGTTTTCTTTGGATCTTCTTCTGCTAGCTGTGTGACTTAGCCATAGCCTCTAGAGGTCACTCTTACAAGTGCTAATAAATAGCACCTCCAATTTTTGGTGCTAGGGTAGCAGTACTGTTAACTAAAGATCTAGCATGCTAAGAAAGCTTCTTGATAAGCATAATCTGATGAAGCACAAAAAAAGAAATCAATGCCAGTTGTCAGCCAACTGAGCAGAGAGACAGCTGTCAAGAAAAAGGGTCAATCTGACAGTGGCCATTATTATACTCCTTTTGCAAAATTATCCAAGTCAGGTTTCTGGAGATTCTCACCCTTGGCAGCCTGGATTTTGATGACAGAGATTATCTGGTCCAGCTTACTGGGCTGATGGCAGTGCCAATCTAACCTTGTCATATTAAGCTGCTATGTCTTCATCCCCAAAACCTAATGAAGTGCTGAATTTGTGAAAAAAAAATTGCCAAAACTTTGGCCCTTCTAGGGTCTGCAAGTGGATAGCATGAGCCATGAATTGCTAAGGCATATGTTAAATGTGAAGTGGTGTGCTCAGCCAGAGTAGAGTCTTTGTAGTTATTTTATATGTGACTTCAGTGACCATAGATATAAGGTTCAATATTTCTCATTGTTAACTCAATTAAGTAATTTGCCTGTAACTCAGTGGTCACTGGTGCACTCATTGTTGTGTGTATTGAACTCTATCATAAATACAATTTCCTCATATTTGCAGCCACATCCAGCACTCCTGACTATCACCCTCAATAACCTCAAGATATTGAAGGTAATTCAGATTTCTGCACTAAAATAAGATATCAAGCTATTAAACCATGGATAATTAATTGACAATGCATAAAAGCTCAAAGGTATTCATTTTCCTGGCAATGATTTCTGGAGACTGCATCTCCACACTGACAAAGGATCATTTCTACTTTACTTTAACCACTGTTGGACATCTTTCTCCCATGTGGAGACCAATAAAATGACTTTCTTCTTTGTCCTCCCATTTTCTTCTCTTTCAGCTGGAAAGTGCCCCATGAACTTGAAGTAGTGAGTGGATAGAAGAACTTGACTGCCTCCCAGAGTTGACATGATAGGAGATAAGAGGTAGCAATCTGTTTACCAGAGACACATTGTCATGAACTACTTCTTGTTGCAGCTGATCCTTGAGTCAGGAGGGTTAAAGCACAGGGTAAAAAAGATTATATTACATTATATAATATACTTTGTCTCAATGTGAAGAAACTAGTGCCATTGGAAGCTCTATTTTCTAATTGGTTATGACCTCCACAAGCAATCAATTTAAGAAGAGCCATCCCTGCATGAAGGTTTGATAAATGACAGGAGGACAAGCTTCTGTGCTTCAGAACTGACTGATTCAAATATGTTAAACATGCCCAAATCGCATGAATCACTTCGATGAGGACCTATCCATTTTTAATCTGGCTTGATAGCAGAGAAATGGAAAGTTGTAGAATTGAGGGTGCTGTTGAAATGTATTACTGGATAGAAGTTTGATGGAGGTAAGTTTAGGCTGTGGCGGTTGTTATCCGCATGCAAAATGCAGGGTTGGAGTCATGTGCTTGTGAACACACAGTGAATCTGCAGTAACAAGGATGAAGAGGCCAAGCGACATGCATTGCATGCCTACTAAGTAGCATGCTCAGAACTCAATAATATGATAGAGTACTATGTTCAGCTAGGACAGAATTATAGGCAAAAAATTCCAAGAAAACTGTCACAGCTCACGGTGGTGAGCACATGAGGTGAAGGTAGGGCAGGGCAATAGTAAACAGGACTGATTATGCATGAAGAAGTAGGATCAAGATGAAACAAAGGTCTGCTCAAGTTGACGGGGGTATGATCTAGTTTTCAGCTACTCATTGTCGGGCTGCCGCGATTATTTTTTGTCTTTGCACCTCCGCTGCTTGCATTGCTGCACACAATGCAGAACGTACAATTCGGATGATCTCTGGCTGTAAAATATGTTGCTCAGAGCTTAATGAAGATGAAAAGAACAAGAGTCTTACCAGGAGCAATAGACGACGCACGACACTTAGACAGCTTTCTATAGGCTCTGTGTTAGGACCTTGGGCAGCCAAAAAAGGAGTGGGAGGAGGAGGACCAGGTGCCGGAAGTGCTGCGCTAACAGAAAAAAGTGCCTACATCAAGGTTAAAAAGTGGTGTAAGGATATCTAACAGAAAACGCACGGGTACTTGAGTGTTGGTAGAGCCGGCAGGTAGACAAGGCGACATGGAAGCAGCAGAGGGGGCTTCAGCTGCAACAGGCGGTGCCTGAAATTAAGTCAGACAAGCAAAGCAAAAAGACCCCAGGGAAAGCATACTACTGGATGATTTGCAGATGCCTGAAGAGATCTAAGGAATTGTTCAAAAGACTCTTCCTGAGTGTGAGCAAGATGAGAAAAGACGAAAAAAGTAGGAACGCATAGACAAACTTGGCGAGCTTGACGATTGAAAATGCGCAGATATGGGTGAAAGCGCTGTGCAGTGCGAAATTGGTAGGGTGGGAGGCAGTAAGAATCTGCCCAGGTGTCAAGCAAAGTGGCAGTTTCATATGGCGGGAGAGCAAAAGCACTGGGGTATGGTGGAGGTGCTTCAAGAGCGGGAAAGGCGTCAGTCATGGTGGATGAGGCCTGTGGCGGCAGGAAGAAAGGTTTCAGGGACTTATTTATCCTATTTTTTTTCAAGGTCCCCGTACTTACTCGCTTTGCAATTCACGTTATCCCCATCTCTGGAAATCAAGCCCGCTTCTTCTCTTCTTGACAAGGGTACCTTATTAATGAGAATCCGACGGAATTGTTGTCACAAATCTCACGTCCCCATGAGGTGTTGTGGACAATCTTGAGAGGGAAATAGGCATTGAGAGATAATGCCTTTGCCCAATAGATATGTGAGTATGGGTACCGATCGTGCAGATTCAGGTATAAAGCGGAAGCAAATTGGCTGCGGAGGTATGGGGCTAGAATGTTTTTCCGTCATCAACATGGAATGCCTTTGCAAAAGAAAAACTTTGCAAGGGCAAAGGGAAGATATGACCATACTGGCTGTGAAATATGCCAACTGACAACAGTGTTATGATGGTAGCGTTTCCCAGGCCTCGCAGCATCTTCTTGATTCACAACTCCGCCAAGAAGCATCCGACTTTGACCTCAAATGCCCAGAAATGCACCTCTTACCTTTTAATGGGTAGCCGAAACCTTGAATGAGTGGGTTTGGAATTTTTTTCACGACGAAAAATCAAGGCATCTGTCCTCGCTTGCTATTTTGGAACAGAAAGTATTCGAAGAGGACTCAAACTTCATCGAATAGCGTCCCTGTATGATCAAGACATATGATAATTTGACCATCGTGTTGTTGGCAAGGGCAAAAGTGCGTCTCCAGTGCGATGGTTTTCCAGCGGTATTCTCACCTTTGTATACTTCAACCAGGTTGAATTGCTGAGAGGACACTATGGGTGGCATATCTGAATGCCCAAGCCCGACTTCCTCATTTCACACAGTCTCACTCATTCTGCCACGGCCTTAGTCCTCAGGGACTAGATTACGGTCATCATTGAAGTAGATCTCGAATGCTCACTCTTACCTCCAAGTATACGTATCAACAGCATCTCATCTCATGCAACCATGCTTGCTAGAGTATTGCGCGTTTGATCTATTCTTTTCCCAGTCAATTTACGTTCATCGTCGTCAGCACAACAATACCTCGAGATCCACGAAATCAGCCATGTCACACCTCTGTGACCATCCGCAATCGGTTGCTTGAAGGTGAGTCACACAGCTCATCGTCTTGCACCACCACGATGATCAAAACTCTAAATAATGGCATCTGTAGAGTAGCCTGGTCAACACATAAACAATAAAAGTAACTTGCCACCTTGAAGAGGTCGAGAGCTGTCCAGCAACATCCAATAATCCAACAAAACCAATATTCAAGGACAAGATTGCAAGATTGCAATGTGTTGATGGAATGACTAAAGTGCCTTCAAAATCTATCGTTAGAGGATCCATGTTGTCAGTGGCGTCAACAAGACAAACGGTTTAGTCTTTTGCACGCCACACCCCTCGTTTTCGCCTGGAGGGCTCCCTAGAGGCGTGCTTTGGACTGCCCGTTATCGAAAGAACTTGTCATGTGGCAATTGATATCCAGGTTTTCTCTGCCCGGTCAAAGCGGAAAGCGCCACAAGCCCAGATTCGAAATGATCCAGAGTCTTCAGAGTAGTTTGAGGTATACGGACTCCGTCGTCACCTTTCTCAAGCATAACTCACTGAAAGTCGTCCACCTCGATCGCCCCTTTGAACAGTTGTGCTTGCGCGAATTGAAACGGTCAACAACTGGCTGAGAAACATCTTCCAGAGAAGGTGATACGGTGCATCTATTCAACAGTCAGTTTAAATGAGCTTGGATATCTAGGTTGATACCCCTAAAGTCCATTCGTTAACATGAAATTGATTGAAGTCATCAGTTGTGGACGCTCGTTTGGTGGAAAAATACTATATCCGTGATGATTTGGTACGTAGAGTATCCGTCTATCCAGCAATTTAAAGCACTCATAACCTTATGTGTCCCGCAATGTTTCAGAGCGTTCACTGCGGTAAAAAGATATATGTGTGCACAATCGGGTCAAGATCGTTTTCCACAACCAAAAAATGAGGCCAAAACTATATCCGCCAACCATATCCTTCCTCTTAAAGTGTCTCATGGGAGAGCTACTAGCATGAAGTCTAATCGCCGGTGCCATCAATGAGATTTGTCGTTCTGCGGCAATGTTCAATCGTGGTCGGGATGGCATTGTTGTCTGAAAGGTGGCATAGAATGTAGAAAGGACCTGGTAAGCCTGTATGGAATTCTTGTGTAGATGACCAGGCTCATTGTACAGCAGGCCGCAGAGGAGGCAGAATCGACGAAAGCTTTGGACATCGAAAACAAAAAATAGTGGGAGTCACGCCAGTGACAATCGAGGAATATCAGCATGTTTGTGTTGTCTATCTTTAGTGGCTATGCTGTTTTTGCAATTTGCAAGCTCGACCTGGCTTACAATTTTTTTCTTCCTCTGATAGGAAAATGCAAGGCCGATTGCAAATGATCAGCTGGTGACCTCTCTGGACGAGAAATCAATGGGAATTCAAGAATTCAAGACTCCACCCAGGCCAATCATTGGATCAATGTGTGGATGTACAAAAGCTGGCATATCATGAAAAGTATTACTGTATTTCAGTTGTATATTGAATTTGCTGAGAGACCTGCTAGAAAAAGCAATAACATATATGGAGACTCCAGCTCAACAACAGACATTAATAAGCCTTTTACAACTCCTATTTGTTTCCCTCTCGCATTCAAATCACACATCCCTTCCGGCATTTATGCATTCAAATCGCACATCCCAGGACGAAGTGCGCACCAAAGAGGTTGTAAGGCAATCGCATTGACACCCCGCTGCTGGAAACGGAACGATACATCGTGCAACCGGGGGAGTGCTGTGCCGACTTCGCCGCCGGGCCCAGACCAGAACACCTGGGATCGGCAATAAAAAGAGAAAGTAGGAATAAAAAAAAAACCTCCTACCTCAGCAGAAGATGCGGCGCGCGGCCAGACAGTAGAGTCGAGATTCGAAGGACTGGATTGTTCAGTCCACAAGAGATGTTGGCCTGCGAAAGGTCTTGTGAACACGAGGCAGGAGCGAACTGAAACGATGGTCATACCTCCTAGCACAAGCTTGCTTTGGGCTTCCGTTAGATTTGCGAATGGGTTGAAAGAGTACGACTAGCCAGCGGTATCAGATCAAAGTTCGCCAGGCAAGTTTTTTCAGACGTACCTTCTGCCACGTCTTGAAAGGATCACACCAACTATTTCCAAGAACGTTCTGGCCGACCCAGCCACCACTGCCGCAGTCGAGGTAGAAATAATCAGATGCGGCGTGGATGAGTTTGTATCCTTTCTGCGCGACGGCGGCAACTTTCTGGGAAGAAGTCCAAACCCTGTCAAAAACGTCAGCCTGGCTCTGGACACTGTCGGTTTCATGAAAGTCGCACAAAGCAATAGTATCGTTGGCGAGGGTGACAGGATGATCAAGGACCAATTCTTCCCAAACGACGGCTCTTTTCCCGACTGACCTAAGTCCAGCATGAGTCGCTTGGACAAAGGTATCCAACGCCTGATCGAGGGTTTTGCCCTGGGCAGCTAAACGTATGTCTGTGAGAGTTATATCCCAGTTTGATGACTGGAACGCACCAAGGTCGGCTTGAGTTGCATTGTCTTGGGCATAGCAATTAGAATTGAGCTCGTCACCCCCGGTGCTGAAGAGTTTGGATTTGAAGAGGGAAGCAGCGGATTTGAGGAGGCCAGTGGTGAAAGTGGTTGTCGTGGTGGACGCTAGACGAAGTTGGCCTGCAGGAGGTTCTAGTAACGTACATATGTCAGTTCCTAGATGATAGACTTGTAAAATCGGTATTCACCATTTGCGAATGACATCCAGGGTGAAGCCTCAAAGCATGCGATATGCTCAGGGTGAGCTTTTGCGATGATAGAAGTGTGGCCCGGAGTGTCAATTTCTGGCATGACGTCAATACCGCGCTACTCGAGATCGTGTCAGTATCTCTTGAAATTGAATCAAGAACGATGGAATTTAGGCGTACTGCAGCGGCGTAAGCAACGATTTCCTTCACGTCACCACGGGTATAGACTTCGGAAGAAGAATAGGCGCCATTCGCGGAAAGCTCGGTGTAACCGGGAACGACCAAAGGGAATGACTGAGAATCCACGACATGCCAATGGAAGGTGTTAATCTTTACCCAGCTCATGGCATCGAGGGTACGCTTGATGTCCTCTACCGGAAAATAGTTACGGGCGGTGTCAAGCATCAAACCACGATAAGGCTAAATGGTCATAAGAATGATGAACCGTATACAAAAGACTATTACGCACGAAAGCAGGAGAATCGACGATATCGAAAGGAGCTTGCAGGGTATATGTTACACCCTCCAAATCGTACCATAACTGTCCAAACGTAGTAAGACCACGGAACAGCCCCAGAGTGGAATTGGCCGTAAGGGTCGCGCCAGAACCGTCTGCTGGGATAGTAAGTGCGTATCCCTCAACACGAGATTCTAGATCCGCGACTGCCTCTTCGGAAATGCTCTTGACAGTGACATCGGGCGACAAACTGAGGGTGAGCGTCTTGAGAGTCTTTGCACTTTGAACAAGTTGCGCTGAGGACGCGCCACGATCTGGGACTAGGGCTTGAAGCTTGTCCTTGTGTAAATACGCGGTCGTGCGCGAGATTGCGTCTTGGAGGTCAGATGGTGGATGACTGATGCCTGGAGACTTGATGGAGAAAGATGGCGAGAGACGAAGAGGTGTATTGCCCGAAGAGTATTGACGAGGAATAGGCCAGACGGCGAGAGACGGGGTCGCCGCGAGTAACAGTGAGAGGGTAAGGAGAGGTAACATTGGTCTAATGCACGTCCTTGTTGGAATGATGACATTCCACAAGCTTTTATGATGACAGGGACACACTTGTAACCGGAATTGTACGTCAGCCACATGCTTCTCAGAGATCATATTGACCTCCGATCTTGCATGTGGCCAATTGATTGACTATGTGACCCGGCCGGTCTGGTCGGGTAGACTTCATGAGGATTTCAAGGGAGGTGCAACGGCGTATTATGTCCGCTCAGACCTAGGACATACTTAAAGCAGGCGAACCTAGGGGTGCCCCAGATGGGACGACACCTTCGCAGTGTGGATTAAACTTAGATGAGAGGCGGAGAGATGAGATACTGAAATTGGAACGGAACAGGAATAAATGCGCACGCGCATCACTATGATGGACTGAAATAGATCAACATGTGACCTTACGTGAAATCAACCAGCGCCCCCAACCAGGAGGTCATGTGTACGCCTGGAACAATACTGATCAGATGGAGCCACCCGAGTTTGCCACTGTCTTGATGTCACTTTGTCTCAATATGTCTGAGTCTATCGGACCAACGACCGACGACATACATTTTGGCTTTGCTACGGACACATCCCACCATCGAGCACTTTGAAAACCCAACCCTGAATCAATATGATCCAACGCACGCACAACGTTTGAAGGTAAGGCCCACAACTGCCTTGTAGTCATGTCATTCTCCAACGCACCGACAATATAACAGACGTAGACAACGCTATCACATTGAAGGTCGAGGACATACCTTTTAGGGCAAAAAGGATGAAGATGACGTTTCGGTCAAGTCAAGTCACCAAAGAGGTTACAAATGGAGCCCTTCCGCAAGCATATCCATGTCCATTTTTTGGTAAATGAATTCTAATCGCCTCTTTCTCGATTTCGACTGTGCCATGCCAGTCTGACCTTGTCTATACCCAGCTAGAATTTTAAACTACTCGGGTTCACGAAAGTGCCAGGTTTCTAAAACATCAAAAAACCGACGCGCCCGGGCAAAAGGTATCTACTGGAAGGGTAAAATCCAAATCGGTTGGTGGTGAATTACTCACCTCACGGGGAAATGATAAGATTGAAGGGAAGTTGGGAAACAACTGATTATCCTTAATCAACTCATTCTGTTGAGATCGATGCCTTCACATCTTGAGTCCTCATCATCGGGGAACAAAAGATGCCCACCTCGATAGACCCAACAAACAACCTCGATGTACAGAAACTGCACTGCCAAACGAAGGCTTAAAGAACTCTGGGGATGCTTCTTTTTCAGGAGGAGTCAAAGTTTGAGCCCCAGAATGTTACCTCATTCCTTAGAACCGCCAAGGATGTTGGCGGTCTTACAATTCCTTGTCTCCAGATAGCATGACGAAACTCAATCTCGATGATGTAACGTACCGTTGGGTTGCACTCGGCCGGTCCACTCAGGGCGTAATTTTCTCCAAGGACGAATAATCTGTACCTGGTCTGGCACCACTGACAAGTTTGCTCCTCGAGGAATATGGTGAAATTGTCAGAGTGACAACTGTTGCTGTGGAGCTTGAATAAACTTTCGCGCGTAGGATGAGACAGTGGTGAAGAAGTCAAAAGTTCTATCCCAGCGCTAATTGGACATCTGTGCCAACTTTTCAGAGGAGTACAACCCTGTTATGGCAGATGTGCCGTGTTAGAACCATCCTCTCGCATTAGCATCCCTTATCGTTGAGCTTCACCTCTAGCCTCTCAACAAAAAGTTACCAGATACCAGACTCAGAGCCAGAGACCCTAGTACGAAGATTATCGTCTGAACATACTAAGGAAGCATGTTGATATCCTCACGCCCTGCCCGTTAACCATTCAGTTGATATCTACACCGTCTCAACAACTCCAATGCCCAACGCACGAGACAAACCGTGGAGCATTTCCTATTCAAGTGCGGTTATGGTGAGAGGCAGGAACGCGAGCTAGTGGAACCGGGACCAAAGGCGCTGAGCAAGCTTCTGAGCGACGTCGGTGTAACAAAGTCTCTGTTCAAGTGCATAAACAGCACGAGGTAGCATTGAAAACGAACATATGAGCACCATGAACTCTGTACACTTACCAACATAAGTTATAATAGTACATATTGCCACAGGGAGGCAAACGGGCGATTGTGTGTGTGGGAGCCAATAATATAACGAATACGCACGACAGGACCAATACGTAGCTGGTTTACATACAGTAGAACCTGACATCGAGCAAAGCTCCAGCGAGTATAGAAGCAAAAAAAGAAAAAGAGCTAGTCATGGAAACACGTTGTATACATAACTATGCAGCACGAAACGCACTCGAAAAGGTTCACGACACAGTACGGCGGGAAATACGCTGGTAACAAGTTATTGTCTCCATTGTTCGAAAAAAGAGTCGAATATGGCATATGCGTGTATATGTGTGTTCCATGAGATGTCAAGTCCATAGAAAGAATCGATGACTATTTATTCCTTGATAATTCCTGTCAAGACCAAGTAGTGTAAGACGATAAAGATCTGAGGCATAAAAATCGCATTAGTAGAATGTGAGTCCAGTTGTATCGATGACATTCTATGTTTTTTTGGAATACCTGTAATGGAACAGATACGTCAGTTCAACTCTAGAAAAACATACATACTAACCTCCAGTCCCGCCGGATAGATTTCCATGAGATTTCGAGGGACATGCAATAGGGCATCCCCGTAGAATTTGAGGACATACGTATCGGTAACTCAAATATAGGAGTGTCTGCAGATGGGCAACACCTTTGTTCTCCAACTCAATGCGATGATTGAATGAACGCGAAGTCAGTGATTGTACGGAGTGCCAGCGCCAGTAACTAGTGGTGCGGTTTACACATCACGAGACCAGACCAATTTCAAGGCACGTGATTTACAAGAATTTTTGCCGAAGTTGTTACTTTTAGTTTCCAAAGTCTGCACTCCTTGCCTCGGAGAGAACGAGACCTGCTCGTGTATCAGGCTGTTTCTCTTCCCATTGTTAGATTGCAGACATCCTGACTTTCTCGCAGGAAACGACGACTTTTTCTGTCGGTTACATATTCTAGAACCCTAAAAAGATGGAGTCAACCAGTGCTATTCATGACCCACTGACCATCAACCTACACCGACAGACCGCACTGTTATCGGAGAGCATACGAAACTCTTCGATATATCCAATCGATGTATCCAATGCCAAGTCTACCACAGACCTTCTTGTCACACTATCTCAACTCCTGTCTCATCCAGCCTTTACGCTGACCATCGCGAAGCTCTATCGACCCATTCTACTCGATCTCTGTGCACGATGGCTAGATGCAGAACAAAATACAGAAGATCAATTGGTAGCGTTGTGTCTTATGTTAGAAAATCACGAAGAACTCTTCCCGTCTGTTGACATGTTTTTGTCGTGTTATTTGTGCTAATTGTATCTTTAGGATATTGAATCGGATTCTAAACACACCCACCTTTGCTGAAGGGCCACTGGCCTTCATAACTGCTTCTTCGTCACCCCTCTCTGTTGATGTGGCCCGTCTACACCGCTTGTTACTGGCACAATATCGAATTTTGCGTGCCAATCGCGAATTACCTCAACTTCTTGTTTGGCCACTATCTCCTCTTTCGAAACTTATCTGGACTCCGGATCTCGACACTGGCGTCCGCCTTCTTGCTATCCGTTGTTATGCTCTCCAAAGTAACATGGGCGAAGCCGAACGAGAGGTCATGGAAAGAGAGGTTCTTGGCGAAGCATTTGGGGTCGATTGCCCGATAGAATATGGAACTAATCCCGATGGAACGAAAAGGGAGATAGACGGATGGCTTATGCCCGTCCTTGAATTGCAACGCATCAAGGAATCACGAGAAAACATCGCCCGTGAAGAACAAGATTACTATTTTAATGACGGAGGACCTATCACACCCATAGAATCTTCAGAGCTCAGGTACCGTTCATTTTTTGCGTTTCAGTATTGGACCTCACACCCTTTAGCAAACACGTCGTTGATATTCACGGAATCTTGATGCTTCGAACACCCGGTCAAAAGCCATATGAGCCCACCTCACCCCTGATATCGACTCCGACCACTGTTGAAGCTCTGAGGTCTCTGGCGTTACACGTCTCCCTTCGTCTCCCTACTCTCCTTACGTCACCACCCTCTTCTGGAAAGTTGTTATTCCTGTCCCACCTCGCAGAACTCCTTTACCCTGGCGTCAGTAATCAAATTGTCACTATTCATCTCGCCGATACTTCCCTTGACCCACGTGCCCTTCTCGGGTCCTACGTCTCTTCACCAACACAGCCTGGTACTTTTGAATGGAAGGAAGGTGTTCTCGTGCGCTCTTTGCGCGAAGGGAAATGGATTGTCTTCAAGGACATTGATTGTGGAAGCAACGAGGTACTCGGAGTCATAAAGCCTCTTGTGGAATCACTTAGAGAAGGGAAATCGATCGGTGGCCGAGCATCCCTCCAGGTCCCTAGTCGTGGTCGTGTCGTTGCTGCAGACAGTTTCGCATTGTTCGCCGCGAGATCGACAGCACCTTCGAGAAATGGCACTTTTCCCGCTCCCACATTCTTCGGAGCGCACAAATTCCACGAGATCATCGTATCATCTCCAACTGCCCAGGAACTTCGCACGATCCTAAATTCGCGCTTCCCTCGATTGGCAGGCCACCCCAACCTGGCAATCATCCGTCTCTGGGAGGCCGCTAAATCCTTGGGACCGGCGGCGTCGGCGCGCGACATTGGTTTGCGCGAGCTCGAAAAATTTTGTGCACGCGTACAAAGGATTTTACCTTCCTCATACCAATCCATGGACGTGGACGTGGACGACTCTACTACGCCACTCCCCTTCTCATCTATCTTCCCAAACCCCACATTGAGGGAAGACATCTACATCGAAGCACGAGACGTATTCTTCGGCGCTGGAATTACAACCGCCAGTGCACGCGTGCACATCGAGTCCATTTCCCAGATCACTGCAGACCACCTTGGATTGGAACCTGATCGCCGTTCCTGGGTCCTGAATGGCCGTACACCTGAGTTCGAGGCGGAGAAAGACATCAATGGTACTGTCACCGCCGTGCGTGTTGGGCGAACACACCTTCCGGCCCGTTTAACGAAGCTAGGTATATACGAAGTTCCTGTGAGGCCGTTCGCGCTACACAAACCTGCCGTGCTTCTTCTGTCGCGGATAGCGACGGCTGTGGCGTTGTCGGAGCCTGTGCTCCTGACAGGAGAGACTGGCACAGGAAAAACGAGTGTTGTCACGCACCTAGCATCCCTACTACATCGTCCGTTGATATCACTAAACTTGTCACACCAGACTGAGTCTTCTGATCTCTTGGGAGGATTCAAGCCTGTCGATGCGAGGATACCCGGTGCGCAGCTTCAGCAGAAGTTTTTGGATCTGTTCGGAGGGACGTTCAGTCGGAGGAAGAATGAGAAGTTCGAGGTTGAAGTTAGGAAGGCAGTCACTGAGGGGAAGTGGAAGAGGGCCGTTGGGCTGTGGAAGGAGAGTGCGAGGTTGGCAAGAGAGAGAATACAGGCTAAGGAGGTTTCGGAGACAAAGTACGTGCGGTACTATTCCTCATATGCCTGTGCTACGATTGATCTGCCATTTATAGGGACGGATTGGAGAAAGAAGGGCCGCGCAAACGGCGGAAGTTGGAACAAAATGAACTTAAAGTGTCAGCGAAGAGCTGGGTCGCATTCGTTCAAGACGTTGAGCAGTTCGAGGTTCAACATGTCCAGGGCAAGGGGAAGTTTGCGTTCGGGTTCGTCGAGGGTCCCTTAGTCAAGGCGTTGAGAAACGGCGACTGGTACGTTCACAATTCCTGTATCAACCACAGATTTATGATCTTCATTTAGGGTGTTGCTTGATGAGATTAACCTTGCTAGCCCAGAGACTTTGGAGTGTATATCTGGCCTCCTGCATGGACCCACGGCGTCCATCACTCTGACTGAACAAGGTTCTCTGGAACCAGTCCCTCGTCACCCCGACTTCCGGCTTTTTGCCTGTATGAACCCAGCGACTGATGTTGGGAAAAAAGACCTTCCTCCCAACATCCGTTCGCGCTTCACCGAAATTGACGTGCCCCCTCCTGATGCCGATAAAGAAACCCTTCTCAGCATCGTCAGTCAATACATTGGTGCCAGCGCTCTGGGAGACAAAGGGGCTATCATGAACGTTGCCGAGTTCTATGCAGCCGTGAAAGACCTTGCCGAGAAGCGACAGATAGTGGATGGATCAAACCATCGACCACACTTCAGCATGCGTACGCTCGCTCGCGCTCTCACCTTCGCATCAGACACAGCGAGCATGTTTGGCCTCCGTCGAGCAATATGGGAAGGCTGTCTGATGGCATTCACGATGGTACTCGACCTCCCCAGTGCAGAGCTGGTGACTGCCCTCGCGCAGAAGCATCTCTTGGCTGGTGTGCGGAATCCTCGCTCAATGCTGATGAAAGAGCCTTCAGTGCCTCCTTCACGTTCTGCCGACGAGTTCATTAAGTTGGGACCGTTCTATCTCGAGAAAGGATCATTGCCTGAGGACCCTGCAGAAGATTATATCGTAACCCCTTCTGTAGAGACCAAACTCGTTGACCTTGCAAGGATTATTTTCACTCGGCGGTTTCCTATTCTCATTGAGGGCCCGACGTCCGCTGGAAAGACTAGTTCGGTCGAATACCTTGCAAAACGCACGGGACATCGGTTCATACGTATCAATAACCACGAGCATACGGACATCCAGGAATACATTGGTTCATACGTTTCGGATCCTCAAACAGGGAAGCTCGTGTTTAAGGATGGACTTCTTGTTCGTGCCCTTCGCAACGGTGATTGGATTGTGCTTGATGAGCTCAACCTGGCTCCAACCGATGTCCTAGAGGCTCTCAATCGACTTCTCGATGATAATCGCGAACTCGTCATTCCTGAGACCCAGGAAGTTGTGAAGCCACACCCTCATTTTATGCTCTTTGCAACGCAAAATCCTCCCGGGCTCTATGCTGGGAGAAAAGTTCTTTCCCGTGCGTTCCGCAACCGGTTCCTTGAAGTCCACTTCGACGATGTACCTCAAGCCGAGTTGGAAACCATTTTGTGTCAGCGTTGTCACATCGCACCCTCCTACGGCAAGCGCATCGTCGCGGTGTTCCATGAACTTCAGAAACGCCGCCAGTCAAGTCGTGTATTCGAAAGCAAACAAGGGTTTGCGACTCTTCGTGATCTTTTCCGCTGGGCTGGTAGAGACGCTATAAGCTATCAAGAGCTGGCTGAGAATGGGTATATGCTTTTGGCAGAGCGTACTCGACGGGCTGAAGATAAGGCAGCTGTGAAAGAGATTATTGAATCCGTCATGAATGTTAAGGTCGACGAGAACAAAATGTACAATCTCCATCGCCCGGATTTTGATGTGGCCTCGTTCCTCTGCTGCTCGATACCGGCGGTACCAGATTTCATTTGGACCAATGCAATGCAACGACTCTTTGTCCTAGTCTCAAGGGCTTTGCGATTTAATGAACCGGTCCTTCTTGTTGGTGAAACTGGTGCGGGAAAAACTTCCGTGTGTCAGGTCTTTGCGACTGCCACTTCGCAGCGCCTTCATGGTCTGAATTGTCATCAGAATACGGAGACAGCAGATCTTATCGGAGGCCTTCGTCCACTTCGCAATCGTACTTCGAGAGAAGCCGAGATTTTTAAGGAGACTTTGGATGTGTTCCGTGACATCGGCTTGACCCAGCTACCCCAGTCTTTAAGTGACCTTTCTGCTGCCCTGGCTAATATCCTCAAGCTAGATTCCCTGTCACCTCATAATCGGGTCCGCGTTTGTGCTCTCCGGACCAAGCTTCTCCAGCTAGAGTCGATATTCGAATGGCACGACGGACCTCTTGTTGAAGCCATGCGCTATGGAGATGTATTCCTCCTCGATGAAATTTCACTTGCTGATGACTCGGTTCTTGAGAGGCTTAACAGTGTTCTTGAACCGGGAAGAACCATCGTCCTCGCCGAAAAGGGTGGCGAGGACGAGCTTGCTCATCCGGCGCTGAAAGCAGATGAGAATTTCAAACTTGTTGCAACAATGAATCCTGGAGGTGATTATGGGAAAAAGGAACTTTCACCAGCTCTGCGCAATCGGTTTACTGAGATATGGGTCCCTCGCGTCGAGGATCGGCATGACTTGGAGCTCATCGTCTCAAATATATGGAAACACGAGACGTTGAAACAGTATACGTCACGTCTACTGGACTTTGTCGATTGGTTATGTACCCGAGTTGGTGATACTTCTTTGACGAGTCTCAGGGATATTCTTGTAAGTTTCAGTGTCATTCTTCTCTGAAATTGACATTTTGATCGACTTCACTAGGCCTGGGCTGCCTTTTCCAATGCCGCTTTTCAATCTGATAGTTTCAGTCGTATCCCTGGAGATGAGATCTTCGTGAGCGATCTTCATCTTTCACCGATAGCTTCTCGCTCAGTTTCTATTCCAGCATCATGCTGCACATATGACGTTTCTGGATGGCCTAGCTTCGCTGCCACAACTATCGACGTACACGCGAAAGGACCTTCAACAACTCAAGGATGACGCAGTGTCAAAACTGATGGATCTTGTTCCGCTTTCTGACCATGATGACTTGTCTACATACATTCCGCCCTACGACCCCTCATTATCCGTTCAGTTCGGCTCGTTCAGCATACCTAAGGGACCCCAACAAGTCGTCGATTCTTACTTTAACCTTGAAGCTCCGACCACTCAGAACAACGCAATGCGCGTCGTGCGGGCTTGCCAAGTCCTTAAACCTATTTTACTTGAAGGTAGTCCTGGGGTAGGGAAAACGAGCCTGATCACCGCCTTGGCTAATATATCTGGTCATCATCTATGCCGGATCAACCTTTCTGATCAAACGGATATCATCGACCTGTTTGGTTCTGACCTTCCAGTAGAGGGTGGAGGGCCAGGGGAATTTGCTTGGAAAGATGCAGAATTCCTGCAAGCCTTGCAAGAGGGTCACTGGGTCCTTCTCGACGAGATGAATCTTGCCCCTCAGGCTGTTCTGGAGGGGTTGAATGCGGTTTTGGATCATCGCGGAGCAGTCTACATTCCCGAGCTTGGCCGTTCTTTCGTTCGACACCCTAATTTCCGTATCTTCGCAGCTCAAAACCCTCTGCATCAGGGTGGCGGACGAAAAGGTCTTCCCAAATCTTTTGTGAACCGTTTCACCAAGGTTTACGTTGAAGAATTATCACCCAGTGACCTTCTACTAGTTTGCCGCCATCTTTTCCCTGATTTCAGTAAAGACGTTCTTCGGGACATGATTGCATACAATATGCAACTTCAAGAGGCAGTCGGAGTCCAACATAGTTTTGCTAGAGAGGGTGCCCCATGGGAATTCAACCTTCGTGACGTCATTCGATGGGCTTCCCTGCTCCGTACGCCTCACTCAATCCTCCACCCCTTCGAACACCTTCATACCGTCTATCTCCATCGTTTCCGCACTGAACAGGATCGATTGCAGGCCCGCCTCCTATTTGACCAAATCTTTACAACGGTAGTGCGACCATTTGGTGTCCCTCCCAACTTGACGATATCATCAGGCTACCTTCAAGTGGGTTATTTTACTTCCGTACGCCAGAACATGGCTCCACTATCACCTCCTGGCCGTATCTTGAAGATGCAACTATCCGCTTTGGAATCTATTGGCCTCTGTGTTTCCCATTCGTGGCTCGCCATTCTCACAGGTCATCGAAATAGTGGTAAAACTGAGGTAGTGAGAGTGTTGTCTCACTTCACAGGGAATATTCTGCAAGAGATATCAGTTAATAGTTCCACTGACACCATGGATATCTTAGGCAGCTTTGAACAGGTCGATCTGCGTGGACGCGTTCTTTCTTTGGTTGACGAGTTGCTATTCTACTTTGATCATCAAGTGAGATTAACTTCAGGCTCCAAGTTTGATCAAAATCAAGTGCACATGTTGCGTAAGGCTCGACAGACTTTTGCCTCCCATCATGATTTGTTACGATTAGCATCTGAATGTCTCGCAGTTCCATCTGATATGTCGGAAGTAACTTCAGCACTACTGGGTAAGGTTCATAACCTTCTCACCACTAGTGAATCTGTTGGTCGATTCGAATGGGTTGACGGTCCACTTGTTCAAGCGATGAAACGCGGGCACTGGCTTCTCCTGGATGGTGCAAACTTATGCAACCCCTCAGTCTTGGATCGTCTCAACTCACTCTGCGAAACCAATGGAGTACTCACTCTCAGCGAACGTGGCTATGTTGATGGAAAGGTTGGAATTCTGAAACCGCACCCAAACTTTCGTTTGTTCATGACTGTTGACCCCCAATTTGGCGAGTTATCTAGGGCAATGCGCAATAGAGGAATTGAGATATGTATGATTCCATCTCTCATCACCGATGACGGAGGAATCCTTTCCGATTATCACCGGCTTCCATTCAACATGACGGCCCTTGGAAATCTGAAGACCTGGAGCCTCGCATTTGAGAAGACCCGTCGAGGGTTGAATACGACTCGACTGGCCCAGGTTACACCCTTGGCAACCACAGGACGTTCTCTTGATCTAGATTCCAGTCTCTCAAGTCTAACTGACCATGGACCTATGCTTGCTGTTTCTTCTATGACAGAATATACAGATGCACATTTGTTCTTTGTCGCTCGTACAACAGCGCCCGCTTTTGTCTCGCCTTTTTATCGCCTGTTGGCCATGTTGCAAGATTCAAGGAGAGAATCTATCAACCGGATTCAAGGGATCCTGCGCACATTGGCTGATCGCACAGTCGCCGGAGGAACTCTTGTACGTCTACGCGAAGCATATTCACTGTCATTGGTGTTACCTTCAGACCTTTTACTTACCCAGGTCAGCCAACCTTTCATCCGCCGCTGGCCTTTTGTTAATTTATATCCTGTCATGTGTGCATGTAAACGTATACGCTTGAATATAGCCCTTGGATTTCTACTTGAATGCTCTGCCATGTGTGGATAAGAAACTGGATTCAAATGACTCTTCCCCTCATAATATCCTGTTCGGAACAATCGATCTTGCCGTGACTTTGTTTCTTGATGGAGAAGATCAGGCCGACATAGTCGATATGAAAAAAATTGCTGGGAAACAGGGAAAGGAATATCAGGCATCAAAACAAGTTAAAGACTTGCTTCAGGCCATTCAAGTTGCGGCACGCAACACTTTGGACTCTTTGGCCATCAAAAGTGAGGTTCCTCGAATAGTAAGAGATTTCATCTTCACGTTCAATTTCTGATCACTCAGTCTCTTCCTAGCACGAGAGTCTTCGATTATCATCATTACTCCTCAACTACGGTCGTTACCTTCGCAAGATTTCTGCGGCCGCAGTTTTAGACTTTTCGGCGCTTCAAGCCGCATGCCGCTGGATCGTCGACGCTCTGGAAGACAGTCCTTCTGCCTTCTCAATGGCAGTTTTACGGGCTCATGAACTGAGAGATGCCATTTCTTTATCTACTGGACTAGGGCTACAAGATATCTGGTCCGCTCTATACATAGACAGGCCACATGTATCGTCGACCACTCTGGACCTCATTGAGAAACACAGTGCGCACCTGGAGGGCAAGGAAGCACAAAGTAATCTTTCTCTTATCAGAGGTGATCATGACGTTTATTCTCTTGACATAGACCTTAGAAGACAACTTTTCGATTTCATGACACTACGAACACTGCCTGTCAGCGTATCTACGTACTCGAATGGAAAGTTGGAGACACTTCAAGCGGATTTTGAATCAGTATGTCATAATTGCAGTTCGCATATCCTAGAGCTAACGTTGCTACCTCATCAGCATTTGCTCCGCCATGACTCTGAAGTAGAAGGAGATTTGAGAGTAGACCCATCTCTCCTTCTTGCGGAACTAGGGGTTTTTTTGATAATTTCTGATACAGAGGTGTGTCGTGACAGACTAATATTCCTGCTTCTGAACTGAAATATTTTCAGGCGCTGAAGAAGCTAGTTGAGGATGTTATAGAAGCTGCGTGTTGTCGGAAAGGCGGACTGCTTCGATTGACTTCCTATCAACATCTGTCGTGGGCTCTGGAGGCCAAGAAAAGTGAGGAACACATTTTAATTACTGACTGTGATGGCTAAACTTCCTACAGCTGCTCTTCCTCTTTTCGCTGAAGCGCAAATGCAATGGTTAGATTCGTTGTGGAACGTTTCTACCCCTTCGGACAAAGTAAGAGAGCTCTGTCCTTGCAATGCTTGCCGTTCTTCGAATACAGCATCTAGCAATCTGTCGGGCCCATGGTACTTCTGCAACCAACTCAGCTTATTGCAACTATAGCAGCATGGTACTATTTCTTTCCTCCATAGTGATTTCTTTTCATTAACACAGTGTAGCGACTGGAGCCAGAAATCCCTGCGTTCTGTGGAGAGCTATAAAATGGAAACACGTCACCATTCACGCTTGTTGTTCTTACAGGCTGAGCGGTCGACTAGGCGCATTGATGAGCTCGCTGTAATTCTAAGCCAATCAGTTGCCTTGGTGAGAGGGTATTGTTTTTTATGCACGATAAAGACAACTAAAGCTTCTTACTATCTCACAGGTAATTGAATGCTTCCTGTCGTCCTTCCCCGCAAATACACATACCGCCCTGTTACACCCCAATGCAAGATCTATAGCAGACCTCATGTCGTATTCGAGCACGATTATGACGCTCATGGAGGAATCAAGCAATCAATACTTCAAACGTGCTGTCATGCTCCATCTCTACCCTGCCTTCGGACGCTTGAAGCCTAGGTGTGCACGAGAAAAGAATGTCGAAGGTATGGGATGTTGCTGGATAGCACTAGGAAGTTTAGTCCTGGAAATTTTCGTCCCCGATGCTCCCGTGGATCCTGTCGCGATAGAAAATTGCTCTACAGAACGAAGACGCAGAGAACAAGGTCTGATCGAAAAGCAAGTGAAACTCCATCGGACTCTGGAGCAACTCACCACTGGAAATGATCACAACGATCTCCTCGACTATCTAATTCGTACGTTGAATGACATCTCGCGAGAATTGGAAGCTGCTCCATTCCTTCCTCTTCGAAAAGACGTTGCTCGGCTAGACATGTTTTGGACAGAAGTCAGACAGTTTTATAACCAAATCCTCTCAAATTCGAAGATTCAAGAACTGACTGGACTCTTGGTGTCCGGTGACAAAAGTGCCATAGCTCGTGAAGAAGTTCTACAACAATCAATGGCCGGATTTTATCACCGACTTGCCATGGTCTACACAGATTATTTTGATCTAAGTGCTCCCCTTCGACTCGCCATTCTTTACATTCGCATGGGCTTGCGACTAGTCACTTCTTCTACTCTACAGTCTTCAGCCATTTCCTCTCCTCAGGTGCTCTCTCTTGTCGCATTTCCACCAGCACGCAGTTCAGCAATCATATGCAGAAACACCGGAGCTACTGTGCCAACTGGACTACCACCGTTCCGGTATCTGCTTCTGACTTTGTCAGCTGTGGCGAAAGAGCAATCCATGGGAGTTGTGGACATGAGTACCCTTGAAATGGTTTACGATCAGGCTCTCCGACTCTGGCTCATTGACCGCGCAAAGGAGAAGGAGGCGGACATGGCAGCGTCGTCATTGTATAGGCGCAAGAATTTGGACTATGATGACGTAGGAGATGCAGAGATAGAAGAAAGAGAATTTTTAGAACTGTTCCCTTCCTTCGACAATGTTTTGAATCAAGGAAACGAAAACCCGGCCAAAAAACCAATTCAACCCACCGCTCTAGTACCACTTGCAGAGATTGGCCAGCTCGTGTCACTTCATCACAAATTGTTTGGGACGCAGCGGCTTACTGACGACAGCATGAGCTTCGAAGAGAGTCGTCGATCGATTGTAACATTATTATTGGCGTCGTCGCCTCTTCCAGAAACCCTGGATGACGAAAGTCTCGCATTCCAGTTCGACGTCCTCAATAATCGAGTGACTGCTATGGAGAATATACCTGTAACTGGAGGGAAATCCTACAACTTCTACGCGGATTCGAACGTCGTTCAATTGGAGAGGGCTGCAGTCGTCATCTGCGCTTTGAGAAGCCGATTGAATGAGATTATACAAGAGTGGCCTGATCAGATGGTTCTCCAGCATCTCAGAGACCGCTGCGACATCTTATTGGACCTCGATCTTCACAGTCCGGTCGCAAAAGTCCTTTCCGCCCTAGAACAGTTTCTATTGCAAACCGAAGACTGGGAGATTTATGCCAATCGAGAAAATACTCTCAAACCTCACCAGCAGGCTCTTATCGGACTCATTGTGGAATGGCGGCGTTTGGAGCTCTTTTGCTGGCAAGGTCTTTTGGAATCACAATCCAGAACATTCGCAGAAGGGGCGAATGAATGGTGGTTCAGGCTGTACGATTCAACTATTCGTGGACCCTTGGACTCCTGCAAACGAAAGGACGGTTCCAACTGCGTTGAGCACTACCTTCAGACTCTGATACCACTTCTTGACGACTACATCCGGACCAGTCCTCTCGGCGAATTTGATGCCCGCATGCAATTGCTGCAGACTTTTGAGTGCTACATTTTCCACCTTCGCTGTGAGAAAGACGATGACCAGAGGTTCATCCTGGATCGTATCCATCGTGTCTTGAGATCAACAAGGTCTTATTTCGATCTTTTCTCTAGTCAAATTTCGGATCATCTTGCGGCGCAGCGGGGGACACTTGAAAAGGAAATTAGAAACTTCATTAAACTGGCCAGCTGGAAAGACATCAATGTTCAGGCACTCAAAGCCAGCGCACAGCGTACTCATCATCAACTCTACAAAATAATTCGCAAGTTCCGAGACGTTCTTAGACAACCCATTTCAGAACAATTGTACCCTCAGCCTGCAGATGTTTTGGAATCCAAGCATCTGAGCTTCGAGAACATACCACTCAGCTCAACTACTTCGTATCCCTTTCCGAAAGGCAAATTGAACATTGGAATATCAGAAATTGAGTTGCCAAAGGCTTTCAAAAAATTCGAAAACTTCATCACAGATCGCTTACGACCTTTCATTCACTCTTGTGCTGCGCATGTTGTGGATAACCTTGCTGTTGATATTATTGTAGGCTCAAAGGAGCTCGCCGCCCTTTCAGTGCCTTCAAATGTTACGGTGGAAAAACGTCGAAAGCAACAGAAGGCATTATTGGTCCGGAAGAGGAAAGCATGGAGTGATCTGTTGAAGGAGCTCAAGCGAGCTGGATTTGCAGTCAACGTCAAACCCGAGATTCTACGCCAGAATGCTGATTCGCTATGGTTGAGAGAGCAACCACTTATGTACGAAACCAAAGAGCCGTCCATATCAACGAAGAAGGGAGAGGACTACTTCAAGCGACTTCTTGGTCTTCTTCCCGGTTTGCGTTCTTCAGCCTTAAATCACCATTTGGACTTGACCACACGCGAACTTCAGAGAGGCATCATGTTGCTTGAGTCTAGCTTTTCGATGGGTGTTACTTCGAGGTCACAGTGAGCAAAAGTATCCTTTCCTCTATTTCTTTATCTGATGAAGGGAGCTCAGGCTAGCAACAGCGCTCGAACAGTTCGACAAGCTGGAACGGACAACAAAACGCTTGAAAATGGTTTATTCTAGTTCGCAGACCATACGGACCGGAACAGACCTCGTTGTTTATATTGATTGCACCAAGAATGTGTTGAGCAGGCTCTCAGATACCATTCAAGAGATATTAAAAGGAATACAAATTTACGACTCCCTCCAACCGAAAGTCAGAGTGCCCGACGAGCTCAAGCACGAAGTGAAAGCTGCCGGCGAGTGGATAGCACGCTTGCTTCATCGTGTCTCAATGGTCAGCGAGAATGTGACGCTTACCACATTGAACGTGTTGTTAACCGGTATGTATTAACGATTCCCCCCCGTTTCCAATCTTACTCAGTACCACGTCTTTCAGATGAGTACAATGCGCTTCTCGAAACCCAGTCACATATCTCGGACATTTTAAAAACCTTTCAGAGCTGGGCATCGAGGTATTTCAGACTTAAATACCTTCTTGATCCCATCAACGAGTGGGCGAGCTCTCTAGAGATCCCTTCTCTCAAATTAACTCCTGTTACTCTTTCCAAACCCCGGGATTCGTCCTACAGCGTCATCAACTCATTCCTCGTCACGGTCCAAAGCATGATTGCAAAGTGCCCCGAATCTATTTCTAGAAGCAACGAAGAAAACACTGATCACTACCTGTCAAAAGATCATCTTATCGTCCGGGACTTCACGCAATCCCTCAACATCGTTACGGTCATCTCTGGACTAGATGATGTCCTTCTCAGTCTCGTTGTCTACCCAGATGGCCAGTATGAGATTTTGCAACGTGTTATGCCATTCCTCGATCTATATCAAAGGCTTGTCAAGGATCAGTTGGCAACACATAGTCAATGGACAAAGGCAGTTTTCAAGTTGAGCTATGTACTTTGCTCGGTCATGACCACTCTCTCGAAACAAGGATTCTGTCAGCCACCCGAAACAGAGGATGGTGGCGAAGGTGAAGACGGGGATACAAAAGAGTCAGCTGGTGGGGTTGGCTTAGGCGAAGGTTCTGGCGCAGAGAACGTCAGCAAAGAGATCGAAGAGGAGGGTCAAGTCGAGGGTCTTCGAGGTGACGATGGACAGGAAGGACGGGACGAAGCAAAAAGGGAAGACAAAGACAAGGGTGATGACGACGCGCTTGAAATGAACGAGGATTTTGCAGGCGAGATGGAGGATGTCCCGGATACCGAATCTCGCGATGGCTCTCAGTCCGACGAGAGCGACGCCGAGCCAGATCAACAGCTCGGTGATTTAAATCCTTCAGATCCTTCTGCGGTCGACGAAAAGATGTGGGGAGACGAAAAGGGACCAGAGGATGGGAGACAGGATGATAAGATAAACCAAGATCGTTCGGAGGAACATTCAGGAGAGAGTGATGTTGTTGCCAAAGAAGGGAACAAGAAGGAGGAAGGGAAGGCTGGGGAAAAGAAGGAAGATGCTACAAAGGAGAACCTGCCAAGTACGGAGGATGATACAATGTCAGAACATTTAGAGGGTGGGGATGAAGAAGAGGTAGAGTCTAATGATGGAGGCGCACCCATTGATTCTCGCGTGCAAGATGCGAACACATTGGAATTGCCGGATGACATGGATTTCGGAGGAGATGAGATGGATCTGGGAGGAGACGATTCTCAGGAAATGGGAGACGATGAAGCCGCGGATGACAAGATGGACGATGCAGAGGACGAACAAGGAGGGGACAGGAACAACGTACCGGCAGAAAAACTGGACGAGAAGGACCGCCATCCAGACGACGAGACAGGGTCGATGGATCAAGATATTCCTGGTCGGCCACTCGAAGCCGAAAACGATGATGGGACTGCTGAGGCCCATTCGAATGAAGAGGAGGGTCAGAAGGATGAAGCTGTTGCTCAACCCGATCTTACTGGTGGTGATGGCATGGCTTCATCTGAAGAAACTCAGAACTTTGGAGGTGGAGAAAACATTGAAGCCGGGCAGGAGAACTATGCACAAGATACTGTGTGCGAAAACACGACTTCCGACAGTGAATCCAGGAAAGATACAAGGTATGTGATCTTGTGCAATTTACTTGAAGATTTCCACTTATCCTTTCAAGCTTACGCCAGGTCAATCAGGTGACAGGTGACTCTCGGAGCTCGGACCCGCTGGCTGCCGGACAAGCTTCATCTGGTATGCAGGAGGGCCAAATGCCAAGTCAACCCGAGAATCAGTCCTCAACCAATTCGCTGCGAAGTCTCGGGGATACCTTGAAAGAGATCCAGCAACGATTTAATGACATCATTGCTGGTGAACAGAGAGATACACCTCTAGAAAAGATCGGCGACGTCAATGTACCATCGCAGGTCGAGTATCTCCAACCTAATGATGCCGACCATGACATGGAAGCTCTCGGTCCCGCTGGCGAGGAACAGGCTGCCAAGCTCAGTGACCTCAAACTCGTTGATACCGATGAACAGTTCACAGAGTATGCCCCTATGGACATTGATCGACCTTTTGAGCCGGACATCCAAACGTGTGCCAAAGAAAGCAAGCCCCATGGTGAACCTACTGCGCACGAGCAGCAGAACAATATCGAAGGTGCAATGCTACGAAATGCACGTCCCATCCCAGATGAACTTGTTCTGTCTTCAGATATGTCTACCCGTGAAGCAAATGTTGATGATATGGAAGATATGACAGATGAAGCCGTTGAAGCTGAACTTCGCGCTTGGCAAACCGCTAATTTCCCTCCTGGCAACTCAGAAAAAGTGTGGCGCCTCTACGAATCCCTCACCCAGGATCTAGCATACGCGCTTTGTGAACAACTGCGTCTCATCCTCGAACCGACACTCGCGACACGTCTAAAGGGAGATTATCGCACTGGAAAACGGCTCAACATGAAAAAAATTATTTCTTACATCGCCAGCGACTACACCAAAGATAAGATCTGGTTGCGTCGCACAAGGCCGAGTCAGCGGGAGTACCAAGTCCTTATATCCATCGACGATTCACGATCCATGGCGGAATCTCACTCTATTCATCTCGCCTATCAAACTCTTGCCCTAGTCTCCAAAGCTTTAAGCCGTCTTGAAGCCGGAGATATCGCTATTGCCAAGTTTGGGGAGACTGTTGACATTCTCCACGGTTTTGATGAAGGTCCTTTCACAGACCAGTCAGGCATCAAAGTCATGAGTGCATTCCGCTTCAATCAGAAAGCCACCAACGTCTTATCACTCGTAGAGACAAGTCTTAAATTCCTGGAAAATGCAAGGGAGCGGCGCACAATGAGCTCTGCTACTGCCGCCGACTTGTGGCAGCTCCAATTCATCATCTCTGATGGCATGTGCCAGGACCATGATCGCCTACGCACTGTCCTTAGGAAGGCAGAGGAACAACGGGTAATGATCGTGTTCTTGATTATTGATTCCCTGCATACCACTGTTGATAATGCTTTGGAGGCAAAAGGGGCTCAGTCTGGTTTGAATCAGGGTTCGATTCTGACTATGGACAAAGCGGAGTTCAAAAACGTTGACGGTCGGATGGAGCTGGAGCTTAAGAAATACCTGGACTCTTTTCCATTTGAGTATTATGTGGTTTTGAGGTATGTGGAGGCACTGCCAGAGGTATTGTCGAATACTTTAAAGCAATTCTTTGAACGTATTTCAGAAGAGTAATTGTATTTTACATTGCGGTCATGAATAGATATCTATCTACCTGTAAAGTATAGAAAAATCTCGACGTAATGCAAAGACAACTGTATCAACCTGTAAAGTATAGAACAATAAGTTCTGCATACTATGGTAAGTAAATGTGGGTAGGTAAGTAATAGTGTGCTCACCCTCAGAGTATCGATGTAATGCAAAGATCACTGAGGGGTGAGACATGCTGTGTGTGACCGTTGTGTAGACCAAAAATAAAGGTTGACATAAAGTATAGTAAATAAACAACATACCAGCTGATGCAGATATGTGGTGGTGGTGGTGGCAGCAAAAAAAAATGAAAAAAGCAATCATGGCAGAAAGTAAATAAATAAATAAACAGTAAATGAACTGACATGCCTGGAAGTCAATATCTAACAATACTGAAGCATAAAACAGAAAAAAAACATACATCATTTGAGGAATGTGCAATTTAAACTTGAGGCAAAGAAACCAATGCATCAAACAGAACTAAATATATCAGACACTCAAGAATATAAACAGATCTCCTGAAAAAAATGAATGTAATATGTGTCAGGGACTAAGTGCATTCTTATTATATGCATCTGTTGAGGAAATTGGCTTTGAAAGAACAAAAGTCCATGATGATCATGGCTGTTTGTTATGACTTGCATGTTTTACTTGATCTGCAACCTCTCTGAATTTGTTCTATTGTTATTTCTTACTTACTATTTAAAAGTGATACATGAAGGTCTGCATGTTTCATAAGTATGACTGCTTTTATATAAGCACTTGCCTGAAGCTAAAAATACCCTGCAGTTCTTTAACCACAGAAAGGGCACAATGACTCAGCTGGCACCATCATGTCTCATATAGGGCAAGGCTAGGCACACCAACTATATGGTATGACACCTAGGCAGTGATACGATGCTGCTAAAGAGCATAGGAACATAACCAACACCAGAAGTCAAAACAAACATTATTTAAAGGCTGAAAACTGTAAGCCTCCTGGTACAACAAGTTCCAAAAGTAACATCTCCTATCACACCAGAAGAAAAACAGAACAGACTAGAAAGAGGACCAGTAAAATGTCAATACAATCAATAATAGTCTAAGTTACTGTTATGGAAAAGAGGGGAAGCATGGGACACAAAGAGGGGGG
>JAGGAT010000206.1:0-54035 GCA_017657195.1 Termitomyces sp. T70a | reverse complement strand
AAAAGCTGACTAAGGAACAGGTGATAGGTTTCTTTAACCCTTTTTCTATTAGAAAAACAGCAATGAGCTTCCAATTTTTTTTACTAGAGAAAAAGTATAAATTTTCCATAGAAAAATGCAAAAAGAAATATGTGATGACTTTCAATATCTGTTGAGAAGCTCAATATGATTCTTTTTTCTAAAATAAACATGCAATGAAATATTTTAAAGATTTCCATGCTATTTCTTCCAACAACATAATAGTAAAGAAATATGATTTTTATTCTAGAAACAGTTCAGAGAAAGGTATAAATTTTCCTAACTTTTGCAGCAAGAAATTGCTGATATATTTTCTAGAGAAAAACAACATGGAAGTAGCATGACAGCTTTCTTTGTCCATTTTTCTAGAGGAAACAGGTTCTGCTGCTAGCAGTGATGGCAGAGTGGCCTGAGCCAAAGAACAAGAATGAGGTACAGGCATTCCTAGGCTTCACCAACTTCTACTGGAGGTTCATCTAGGACTTCTCTCACCATGCATGTCTGCTCTTTGATCTCACTGTCAAGGATACTACTTGGTGCTGGAGCCAAGCACAGCAGACCACCTTCAATGCCCTCAAACAAGCAGTGATCTCTTCTTATCTTTTCTGATGATGACTCTCCCTTCTATGTTGAAGCTGATAGCTCTGACTTTGCTACTGGAGTGGTCCTGTCTCAGCAGTTCAAGGACAATGGCAAGTGGCACCCTGTTGCATTCTACTCCAAGAGTCTGAATGCAGTAGAGCACAACTATGAGGTCCATGACAAGGAAATGCTTGCAATTATTTGGTCTTTCAAAGAATGGCAGCACTTTCTTGAGGATGCTCAGCACAAGTTTGAAGTTTGAACAGACCACAAAAACCTCAACTACTTTCAAACCACTAAGAAGCTCAACTACTGGCAAGCTTGATGGTCCTTGTATCTGGCCAACTTTGACTTCTTATTGCACCACAAGCCAGGACAAAGCATGGGCAAGCCTGATGTACTATTCTGATAGGCTGACCATGGATTAGGAGCAGATGATAACAGCAACATTGTTCTTCTCCAACCTGAACTCTTTGCCATTTGTGCCATAGAAGGCATAGCAGTTCAGGGTGAGGAAGTACCCATTCTTCAAGAGATCTATTGAAGCAACAGGGAAGGTGCCCAGGAGGATGTTGTGGCCAAGGCTGCTTTAGCATTGTGGGCTAAACAGACAAGCAGAGTAAGGTCAGTACATGCTAGTGAATGGGCATTAGACAATGGCCTTCTCACCTTCTGAGGTTGCACCTATGTCCCTAACATCCCTGAACTCTGAAGGCAAATCATTGAGCAGCACTATGACTCTTGCTAGACATCCTGTGTAATCAGCATAGTTACCAGCACTACATAGTCTGTGCACCAACAGCACCTATTGTACCAGATTAGATCCTGACATGCACTATTGATGTGCATCTATAGATTACATAATAAGAACATCTTGTACTTTCACTACTTAGCTAGTCAAATCTGATATTGTGGTCTGATTCAGCTATGGCATGATAACGTGAGATTGTTCTATCTGTAGCAAATGGCTACATTCTGGCCAATGGAAGATTCTGGAGCTGGTCTCTTGCAACTACTGGTGGCCACAGATGTCACAATACATTGGCTCCTATACAAGTACCTGTGACCTCTGTCTCCAAATTAAGCCTTGATGTCAGCCTTCCATAGGTCAGCTGCACTCCTTGCCCATTTCTGTAGAGCGCTGGAGTATAGCTTTGGTGAATTTTATTGTGGAACTGCCAGACTCTCATGAATACAATGCTATCATGGTAGTAGTGGACCTCTGTGGTAAGCAAGCACACTTCATTCCAACTCATACAACCTGCTTGGCCATGGGTGCTGCCAATCTCTATCAGAAGAATGTCTGGAAGCTGCATGGCCTCTGATGCACATGTCTCTGATTGTAGAGCCTGGTTTGTCACTGAATTTACAAGGGAGTCATACCGGCTGCTCAGTGCAAAGCTCTACACTTCCACTGCATACCATTCTCAGTCAGACAGCCAAACTTAGCAAGTGAATCAGGAACTGGAGCAGTACCTGTGCTTATTCTGCAATGAGAGACAGGATGACTGGGACAAACTCCTACCAGATGCAGGATCCTAGTACAACAACCACATTTATGCTGCTACTCAGACTTCACCCTTCTTCTTAAACACTGGTTGCTACCCTCAAATGGGTTTTGAGCCTCATGGATGCCCTTCAGAGATTGAGTCAGTAAATAAGTTCATAAACCATATAAAGGTAGCACAGGAGTAGGCAAGGGCAGCACTGGCCAAGGCAAAGGACAACATAGCACAATACTATGACCAAGGAAGGACACCTGCACCCAAGTACAAGTTAGGAGATTAAGTTTATCTGGATGCATCAGACATTTCCACAACATGGTCTTCCTAGAAACTGTCTCATTGTCACCTAGGGCCCTATATAGTGAAATGGCAGGTTAGTTCTCTAGCCTATTGACTCCAGCTGCTAGCATCTATGCATTGACTCCACCCAGTTTGCAATGTGGCAAAACTGACTCCAGCTCTAAAGGATCCAATACCAGGCCATTGCCCTTGACCCCCACCACCACCAGTCCTAGTGGATAATGAGGAAAAGTATGAGATGGAGCAGATACTGCATAGCTGCTTGTTCTGTTGCAAACTTCAGTTCAAGGTGAAGTGGGAGGGCTATAAGATTGAGGACATTTCTTGGGAACTTTAGAAGAATATTCATGCTCCAGCACTGGTCCATGAATTTTACTGTCAAAACCCTCAGGCTCCACATGCCATTCAAGGTATTTATCCTGCCTCACAAGTGGACCAGGCCATCAGGAACTATTTCTATCCAGTATGTCAAGGTGCCACATGCTAAGAAGGGGGTAATGTCAGGGGACCCATCTTTCATCTCCCCTTCTCACCCTCTAATCCTCCTCCAGCCATCTCCACTATAATTTTTCTTTATGCATTCCCTCAAGCCCTACCAGCTGCACTGGTTCTTTGTCTGTAATTCATTTACTGTCAGTCTTTCAATAACTCCTATAGACTAAACTAAAATTCTAGGATTTTTATATGAACCATAATATAATCCTCTTCCTATGTGCATATAAACAAAAATGAAGCAACATTAGCATGTGTATATCTTATAATCCATCCATTATTTACATCTCTCATAATCATTTATGTTATAAACATGTCCACATAAATCCAACTAATGTTTATTAGCAAAGCTACTAATACAACAAAAGCAAAAATTCAAAATAGTTTAGAGTAAAAAGTATACCGTCCTCTAATTAATTTATGCCCTCCCCTCCATAGGTGCCCTACCCCCCTCCCTTCTTCTTTCCTATCTTCAGCACAGCTGCATTGGAACCCTTTGTTTATCTCTCATTCTCACTCTCCACTTCTTTTCTGGCCACCCTTACTATAATTTCCCTTTATGCATTTCCTCAAGTCCTATCTGCTAGTACAACTTCTAGGACTCTAGCTGCACTGGTTCTCTGTCTGTAATCCATTTACTGTCAGCTCCCCAATACAGCCACTTCCAGATTTGGACAATCTCCAAGTTTTTACTGTTTTAGGTTAGAGTTGAGGCTTTCTGTTATTCTGTACAGTAGCTCCCACACATCCAGAGCCTTGGAAGCACCACCTTTGGCATAGGAAATCTCCAGAGTTGTTCTCTTTGGATCTTTCTCTGCCAGGTGTGTAGCTATGCCTGTACAACTTTAAATAGTACTGAATATACTTTGGATCTCCTTGTGCCAGCTGTGTGACTTAGCCATAGCCTCCAGAAGGTTGCCCTCACATTGCCACATACTCTTACATTTACATTTCCACACTTTTTTCTTACCTTCTTACCACACTCTCAACACCTCCTAGCACATTTTCTGGGACCCTGCTCAAACTTCTCATAACTTAACATGCCCAACACATATTCCAAGTTAGTACTTGTAATTGTAACAGTACAGATCCACCTTTAGATGTCATCACTATGATAGAGCCAATTCAAGAATATGTGCCCCAAGTACAGCTGTCAATAGTATCAGAATCACTTCTTCACTAACTGGAAGCTGCAAAACAACTAGTGCCCACATTGGTGTTGTCCTTGCAAGATAACTTAGCAGTAGTAGTGATTAAAAGATTGCTTAACCAGATTGAGCTGATGAAACAACAGCATATATCTGTGCTAGAGCAGATCGACCATGATTGAAGCACGAAATTCTGAGCTATATGGAGTTAATCATAGAAGTCAAGTGGGCTAAGTATCAGCCCACTCAACAGGTTGAGCCCCTACAAGCAAGGGCACCCATAGCAATGTGATCTGCACACTCCAAGCTGCTCATAGTGTCATCATCTTTATAAGCATATTCAGTGGCCTTGCAGGCCAAGGCTGTGTAACTGCTGGCTGCTGTCAGTAATCTGTTGGCTGAGTTGTCATTGGATCAGCAGAGAACTGCTTCATCTGTGGCTCCAGTTCTGGAGCCCATTCCAGTTTCAGTGGTGCCCAAAGTGCCCACTATTATTACCTATGCTGAGCCAGGAGAGCAAAAGTTAGTGTATACCATGCCTAGTCCTCTGGTGGTTTAAGCTCCACTGTTGTCAGCCAGCTGAGATCTGGCATCATCACATGCTCCAGATAAGCCAGGACTGTTATAACAGCATTGTAGCTGCAAGCTGCACTGGATGCATCCAAGTTGAAAGTGGTTAACTTTTTGTAAATATAATACTGATAGTTCTGGGCTTTCTTGAAGACTTAGAAAATCCACTCCAACTCCACACTGATGTCTTGAGAAATGCTTGAGGTTGAGGTTGTTCACTTCCAAAGTATTTCTATTCTGAATGTAGAGGTGTTTCAACAAACTCTAGCCTAAATGATTCACTCCTTGGAAACCACTGAGCCTTTGCCTATTACACTTCAGAGCATGGCAGAGATTTCTGGAGAAACATTCATTAGAAACAGGTCATGTGATTTCTAATGAGTATTTCTGTAGAAAAATCCTGTAAAAATTGCCTAGTTAGGATATTTTTATGCAAGTTTCTGAAGAAACACTCATTAAAAATTACACAATCTGTTTTCAATAGATGTTTTTCTAGGAATATCTGCCATATCCTGAAGTGTTAATTGCCTGCCTATTCTCTACTCTACTTGGTCTATTTATACCTCTTTCTACAGTGCACAGACTGCTTCCAACACATGATTTTGGCCCAGACTTTCCAGCATTCCTGACATAATTGTTGTTCCAATTTCTATTCTTGGATGCATGTTTCAGTGCCACCATTCTTCCCTCCTTTGTGTGTTCCACCATTCATCCTCTTCTTTATGTATTCCATTCATCCCTTCTTTATGTGTTCCACCATTCATTCTCTCCTTTGTGTGTTCCAGTATTCATTCTCTTGGATGCATGTTTCAATGCCACCATTCTTTGCTACTTTGTGTGTTCTACCATGTATCCTCTCCTTTGTATATTCTTTTTATGTTTTCCTTCTATTCCAATCTTGTTATTTTAGACTGGATCACACTTTTGATCTAGATCATTCCAGATTGATACCAGTCTGATCTCTCTGCCATCCCCATGCTTTCCTTGCCATAGCAGTCATTGGACTATTATTGAGTGTATAGCCTGGGCTGGTCCTTGTCCTATTCTGTTCTGTACTTTTTCTAGTGTATTTAGGAGATATTGTTGCTGGAACTTGTTTTATCAGGAGGCTTACAGTTTTCAGCCTTAATAAATGTTTATTTTGACTTCTGATGTTTATTATGTTCCTGAGTGGTGTGCCAACATTGTATCACTCACCTAGCTCAAATGTTGTTTATGCTACCCACAAATGCCAGCACCTCTAATGCAGTACCCCATGATTATGCTGACACATACTTCCATGCAATATGATGGGCTGGTTGTGACCCAGCAAAAGAAGGCTGCATCTGGAAAAAGCAAAGCCAAAGCTATCTCACTTTTTAACAAAAGCAACTATAAAGAATCCAGCTTGAAGCAAGAGAAGGAGATGGAGGAGAGTAAGATGGCTGCTGACCAATTTCAGCATGTTGCACACAATAAGTGCATTGCAAAGGAAGCTTATGAGAGGCATGCTTGTAGATAATTGTGCCCAGATGTAATGGCTAAAGTTGTTATACTGCATCCTCCTATTGTATATAGTTATCTTGATATTATCTAATCTACAATACTATATTTAGTTTGAGGTCACAGCTATGTGACCTCAATAGTCTTTTTCACACCACCATAGCCAGAATCAATAGATAGGTTTTGACTTATGGCATGTGCATGAAAGGCCTCATAACAATTATTACACCAGAGCTGTACCTTGTACATAGCTGCTTGGTTTGCACTGGGGCCAATTAAGCTGATATTCATGTGGTATGAATAATATGAACAGTTGCCCAGTGCTGCTTTAAAGCACAAATTCATCTGCTCAATGTCAAGCAATCTCCACACCTTTACTCTCAACCTATCAGGAATTTTTTCCAAGAAATTATTCAAAGCCCAATAATATAGGGCCTCACTCAATAGGGCCTCCCACCAGCCATTCTCCAGTGGAATGGGTAGCATGAAATAACTGAGGAGGATCACTACCACCTCATGTTCAAGCATGAGAAGGAGTGCACTCTATGTGAGAACTCTAAGGCCAGAGGCCTCTATTATTACATTGGCATGGATCCAAACCAAGTCAATCTCTGAAAAAAAAAAAACATCAGTGTGTAATACACTACCAACTACTGCTGTGATTAACATTATACTAACTGATCATATATTGATAGATTTCTCTGCAGTCAAGGGTCTAGTGACTCCACCAAGGATGGAATCAGAGCCTCTTCCTTCTGTGACTAATGTTGCACCAGTCAAGGAGACAATGGTAACAGAGATGGGCAATGTCCAGGCAGGCCATTAAAAGGGAACTATATCCATATCTATTTTAGGTAAGTTTGAGTTATTACTTGATCTTTTGTTGCTGACATGCAGTCCTCAGTATGTGCATGTATCTATATTTTTCTTGATGTTAATTTTTACATATATTTGTCTTGACCTCATCAATGCACATATGTGCTATGCCATAAGTCAACAAGTAACTTCAACTTTGCCTTGGATATCTCCATCAGACACCATTTATATTAACTGCTATCTAGTGCTACCACAGAACTAGGATTTGTGCACTTGCAGTGCCAGCTCACTCTGCACTCCCATGCACTTGGCTTGCCATATCCTCTGATTAGACTGAGTATTTGGTCTTATTGGGGGGTATGTAATAGATCATCACACTATATGCCTGTGTCACAGACACTGTTATACTAGATGTAATGTATTATATAAGGCAACTTCTTGTATTTGCACTAGTACTAGTCAATCCAATATTGCAGTCTGATTCTGTACTGCTTGAACCACACAAGACAGTTTTATTCCACAACCAAATAGTTACAGCATCATAGCTCCTGCAGAAACTTTATAATGAGATTTCTGGTCATGAATTGCCTATGCAGTAGGCTTTCCAATGAGCCCTTTTTGATATGCACTCATAAAGTGCCAAGAGTGGTTATGAACCACTGAATGGCTTCTGCACAAGCATTGATTTACTTCTCAACCAGTTCTTTAGCCCTGGCAAATGAGTTCTTGAGATTTCTCTGTAATGATACTTAGCTCTTTCAATAGGATCTGACTATTTTCTAGCAATCTTCTTCTGTTGACATCAATCTCTGTCCTTGGTGATAAAGTCTCATTATTCTGAGGAGATTGGTTGAAATAGCTGTTTGCAGTCATTCTAGGTTTCCAAAGTTGACATTTTGCATATTATAGAGTCCAGCAATGTTTCTGAGGTGTTTTTGCAGGTTGTTCAGGTCCATTCTGGAGGTGGTCATGTTTAAACTCAATTTTTGGTTTATTTTTTCCATTGGACAGTGGATCAAGAATGATGGTTTCTCAGCTCTTTGAAAGCTTGATTCCACCATTTTCCAATAGTATTCCATTTGTTTTCAACCCCATTGGCCAAATTTTTGGGTCATCACCATCAAATTTAATAAAATACAAATTGTTCTCATAGAAATATCATCACCAGGTGTAATATGTCTATTCCAAGTGTTGTTTTTTTTTTTTAGCAAATTAAGTGATTGCAGAAGCCTGGAAAATTCCATCGCCAAAGTTAGTTGTGGTTGATTGTCGTATGTGAGCAGAAGGTCGTCGGCACTATCCGATAGTCGGGGGCGACGTTTGACAGATCATCTGTCAACATTGATGGCAACTGCCGGCCTCCTGGAATTCCCGGAATCTTTCCAAAGTTTTCATGGATGCATTCATTGAACGAAGTACTACTGAAACCATAGTAGAGTAGGAAAAGTTGACTCTATTTATAGGTGGCCCCCCCGAGCTAGAGGAGGTTGGTGGTTATTGACCAAGAGGATCTATATCCAAGGCCTGCGATGTCAGGACCCCCAGGCACTTGCAGTTCTACAAATAGCTCTCAACCACGAGGGCTAGTCTATACAGCTTGATATATGGAAACTTCCATCAAGACTGTGGAACGTCAGGGGTGCCGCCGGACAACCTTTTGATAGATGACCTGTCAACGTTTCACAATTATCACGGCTCGGAAATCTCTTCCATTTTTACTCTCTTTGGTCCTTTCCACCTCGATTGCACCTAAGGCCTTCAATTGGTTGCATGTCAATCACATCTTTCTGGAATATCAACGGATGTCACACCAATAATTGGCATTATCTATTGTCCTTTCAAAGCTTTCATAGGGAACTACTATGATTATTGTTCATAGGAATGCCAAGAAGGTTTCACATTCTCGCCTACGGCATCAAAGTTCTACGACCTGAGATAGTCCTTCAGAAGTCGATGTGATCAAAACCCTTCAGATTTTTACGTCATGTTCCCATTTGCACGTTTCAGACACTTGTGCCCAGCACTGCCTGCTCTTCTGCATTGGATCAGAAGGGGTGACAGATCACGTTAATTCTGGAGCTTTACATATAAAGTATTCTGAAGATAGACGTGTCCATATCGTTGAATATGGCCAACCAGATCAATGCCACGGCTTGTACATTACCACCAGACAATATCTTTAGCAACATACAGGATGTCTATGGTTATATCCTCATTGGATCCTTCTTGTCGAGCGCTGTATGGGGCGTATCATGTCTTCAACTGTGCGTCGTCTAAGATTTATAAAATCTCTCTAATCGTCACTGCTAGATTCATATTCTACATGAAGTGTGTCCTCAAGCGTGAAGGCTACGTCTTACTGACTATGACTCAGCTCGGAACATGATTCAGCATTTTTAAAGGCTGTGGTATGCCACTCATTTGTTTTACAAGTTGTCTGTTCTTACATCCCTTTGGAAATGAATTAGCTTGCCTTCCTTTGGTATGGCTGAGATCCGGTTACATCATCATACTAAGGACTTCTAGGGTCCTTGACACCGTTAATGAGATCTTAATCCTGAAATCGAGTTAGTCGGCACGTTGGATCTGCGATGTCTTGCTGATCGGGTCCAAAGACTGGCCAGCATTGATTCTACAATACGGTAACATTGCAAAGGTCGTTCAAATCCAGCCGTATGTATTTTGCTTTGGGACTCAGATAGATGGCTCAACGGCAATTTTAGGGAATTGGTGCACCACATCTGGGTCGAGGCAAGTCAACAAGTTACGAAGAAGTATTCCAACTCTTATTCGCCTCACGGATCCAGTTCACCATGGCCATAATTGTTCAGCTTTACTTCATTCACCGTATATACAAATGTGGGTTAAGATCTTCCGTTCTGAGTATCAGATATATGCATTGATCTACTATTAGTTTCAATGACCGTGCTTCGAGGGATAAAATCAAAAATAATGCTGGGAGCTATAGCCTTGCTAGTAAGTCGACCTGCTCATACAGGGCCCAACATTGACAGCATATGCTAGACATTCCTAGCTACAGCACAGATAGGTCAGTCTCACCTTCCTTTGTGTCCTTCGTTGTTCACGACTACATAATCACAGTGTTCATGATTGGTATGCCTTATTGTTATCTTTTCCTCGTTTGTCCTTTACCTGACCCTTGTATTAGTATACATAGTATACAGGTAATTCCATAATAACCAATTCTGATAACACACTTACTTTTGCTTCAGCTATGGACAACCAGTAACTGTTCTCGGGGATGCGCGTCAGGTTGTCTGTACTATTTTCAAATATTGTTTCTTTATCTTATGGGCTGAAAACAATTTTTAGGGCATCAATATTACAACTCGCGGACTCTCTGTGGTCGTGGACGTTTGCATAGCAGTTGCTATGATGTATCTCCTTCGAGGAAAGAGTCATTTTGGCAGGTATTTATGTTGATTTCACTTCAATCAGCTGTCAAAATTCCAATTATTCTTTGTACAGTACCAGACGTATGATCTCGCGTTTGATGGTTGTCACAGTCAGTACCGGGTCATTGACGGCCGTTCTCTCTGTTATTATGCTCGTATTGGTATGTTTCATTGGTCAAACTTTCTTTCCTGACTAATTCTGTTTGTTTCATTGTTGGTCTTATAGGTCGTATTATATCCAACCACCCTACACTTCGTTATGTTTGATTATCCACTTGGTTCAATCTACTTCAGCACTCTGTTAGCGAACTTGAACTCTCGCAGTTTTGTGAGAGGATCCAATGACGTCAACATTGTGTCTCAACAAGACGGTACAATTGCTTTCCAACGGATCTGTAAGAGCCAGCCGAAAAGTACTGGATCGGTTTGTCATACTCTTTCCATGTAGATTCAAGTCTGACTTCTATTACATCATAGTCATCCTCATTGTGCGTCACGGTAGAAAACAGCCGTGTGACTCCGCATCTCAACGAAGATGGATTACCATTTGTTCATTCAAAGGTCTGAAAAGGGCTTAACTCATTATGTTCCCTCATACTAGAGGTGAATATAAACGCAGTATAATGCACGAAGTGAATTTGTATTTGAAGGAACTAAGTCAATGCTATACAGTTCGAGGATAGAGATAGTTAATTGGTAAATAAAAATGAGTGACAAAGTAAGTACTCGCACCTGAAGTTCGAGGATAGAAATAGCTTGAGCTTCGGCTTCGGTGTGCATGAATGTTTTAAGCACTCCTATATTTTCTGCGGCCTCATTTGTAATGGCTCATTTGTAATGGAAAATGTACGACGATAAATTTCCTCGACAATATAGGTGACTTGTGCATGTAACAATAATATGGTAGCTGTCCATTTGCACAGATACATCCTATCATTTGACTCTTTACCAGTGAATACAAGGTATGATTTACCATTGATAGTTGATATTCTGCTTTTGCATCATGAAGACTGAGTCAGGACTGGCACATCTGTATATGCATACACTCTTTATGTACACACATTGTCATTAGTCAAGTAAGCCTCTCAGCTTCACTGCTAAGGAGAGCTTTGAGAAGTCAGATATGGAGGAGAGTACCTCCTATTTTCAACAGTACAATGACTCCAAACACAACTTTAAGAGGGCTGACAAGTGGTTTGAAGATAACAATGTTGATGTCTTCTGATGGCCAGCCCAATTCCCTGACCTTGACCCTATTGAACATCTCTGGAAGTATTTCAAGGAGCTTAAGCAGTATGAAACACCTCATGGTGTGCATGAATTGTAGGAGAGGGTTGCAAAGAAGTGGGATAAAATACCACCAGAGGTATGCCAAAAGCTGATAGAAAGCATGCCTAGAAGGATTCAAGCAGTTATCAAGGCAAAATGAGGACATACAAAGTACTAGATACCAAAATTAGAGAGGCTCAGAAAACTGTCCCAATGAGTGAATATCTTAGAATAGCAATTACTCTGTCAGTTTTAATCCAAATTATATATGCCTAGATGAAATCTGTAGCCAGGATGCCATAGTATCTTACCCAATTCAATCAAAATTCTATGTACTTCCAATCTTTCATGCCAATGCCATCTTTCAAAAAGTATGAAATATTGGGACACTTTTTTGAGCCACTGTAGCTGAAGCTGCACAATTCTGGAAATAAACCAATAAAGTCCATGCTGTTGGAATCCCAGGGTGTGACTAGGATAGGAAGTGAATGTAACTTTTCAGGTGGTCTCTGGTTTGAGACTTTGGAACATTGACAAGCTGCACACATTGAGCAAAATCAGCTCATTTCCTTGGCCATTTGTGGCCACCAGTACTACCAACAATCAAGCATCTTCTGGGCTCCAAAATGGCTTCTAGTCTCATGCACTTGTTCCAAGATCATCATTATTAATAATCAATTATGAGGAACACACAAGACCTATAAAGGTGACCTCTGGAGGCTGTGGCTCAGTCACAGCTAGCGAAGGGAAATCCAAAGTATATACCAACAATATCACAATAACTACTTACCTGGCAGAGGAAAATTCAAAGAGAACAAGTCTAGGGATTTCTTATGCCAGGACTGATGCTTCTGGAGCCTCAAAAACATGAGAAACAACTGTACAGGACAACAGAAAGTTGTAATCCTAACCTAAGTAGTAAAAACTCAGGAATTGGTCTAAATAAGAGATTATACAAGTAAGGCAGGAAGACTCCAGATTTGGAAGTCAGAAAGGAAAACTCCAATTTATGTAAGCTATCTGTAGGCAGTATTGAAGGGGCCACACTTGTTTGAAGGATAACTAGAAAACCAGAGCATCTTGAAGGCTGAAAATAATACTAATAGATTGAGTTGGAAAGATAGGAGCAGTAAGGTGGGAAAATGAAGAAGGAAATAAGGAAATGGATGAAGGAAGAAGGAAGAAATAAGGAGTCCCCTGACATGTGTGAGCTTTCTCAACTGTTTCTCCTGCTGAAAGCAGGAATTGTCAGGGTGAGCTCTGGATTTCTGAGCTTGCAGTTCCATCTCCAGCTTAGCATTAGCACTATGCTGCTAGACTTCCCCAGCACCCTCCTGTCTATTGTAGTCAGCCCTGATGAGTCATAGGCCCAGATGTTATTCAGCCTCATATTATTGTTTGTCATATCTTTTATGCACCTTTACATACTGCCTGCCGATTAGTCAGTAGATGTTAGTCAATCAGCCCAAGTAAGTAGCCTCCTCTTAAGTAGGCTTGTGGTATACAGGAGGTCTTGAGGATAGCATATCCTCAGACCTAACAATAGCAGTGTTCAATGGTCTTACCCAAGGTCCACTCCTGTAAGCTTGTCTCACAAGTTACCTCTACTCTCGTGCCCTCCTTGCCCACTGCTTGCTCCCTCACCTGCTTCACCAGCTCACTTGGCCCTTATAGTCCGCTCAAGGGGTTAGTTAGTAAGTAGCACTTATGTAGTATGAGTCCAGGTGTTAGTGCCACCCTTACAGGAATAAAATGCCTGGCCAATACTTCAGTAGCATTATAGAGGATGCTGTAGGCATAATCTTATGTCCACCTGAGAGAATTAAACTGCATAAGGTTGAAGCAAAGCATATTCAGCCTTACAGAGGAGAGTCAAAGTTCAGTGACTTAGAAAACTAGATAATGGATGTGTGCAACCATCTGGCAGCATGTCAGTATGGTGGAGACTGTCTGGACAGAGAACAAGTATTTGTTCTCCTGGACTTCCTGGATGGACCAGCTAAAAACTGGTTCTGGCACTATGCCTTGCACTACAATCATGCAAGGCAGCAATAGACCTTTAAGGAGGTGATCTTTGAGCTGTATAATTGCTTTGTAAGTGCACCTATGATACAGGATGCCAGGAAGGCCTTGATTGCTGCCTCCTACTCAAAGAAACTAGGAGTGCAAGGATTCTACAATACCTTGATAGATTATGCTCAAAATATGTCTATTTACCAATACAACTGGGTAATGTTTGACACTTTTTAGAAGGGCATCCCAGATATGATGAGACAATCTCTCATCTGTAATAATGGGCTGTTGCCCAAGTGAATACCATTAAGGAATTTGTAGTGCATGCTTTGTGCTATGAGCAGTCACATAAAATTGCAAGACATTTTGAACTGCATTGTTTAAAGATGCATATCATGAAAGAGCCTGAGCCAAAGAAGGTGGGATGTTCTGGGCAAAATGCAAAGATATGCTAGTGATAATACTCAAAAGTGGCTCAGTACTGTCATGATTACAGATACTAACCCAGAATATGCATTTGGTGCACTAAGTTGTGAGAAGTTCTGGGCAGGGTCTTGGAGAACATGGTAAGAGGTGTGGATAATGCAGCAAGTGAGCTGTGGTAAGCCAAATGTGCAGTAAGGTAAATATAAGTGGTGTGGCAAGAGTGTGTGGCAAATATATGACTGTGCTAAACTAATATAGATTCTCTGATACAATTTATTAGTGAGAGGATAGGTGTTTTAGTATTTTTGAATGATTTAAAATGGATTGCTTAGCAAATTCCAAGCATGAATGCCTTGCCATAGTTGCAAAGGCATATATAGTACTGAGCACCAATGATGGCAACATGATACAAAGAGTCAAGAGAAATGGCAAAGCCATGCAGTAAGAGAATGAGTTGAAGAGAATGCAGTAAAGATACATGGCAAGACAAATATTGGTGACTTGTAACCAAGATGTGCCAAAAGAAATCTGTAGTGTGGGGTGATCAAAGGGGACTTGGTTTGATGCTACTACTGACAAAAAGTGAGTATTTATAATAATAAGAGTTTGCTGATGCCAATGTGCTAAGTAATGCTAAAGGGTGGTGAACTGGTAAGAATGTAAGTGAATGCTGTGAATTAAACTATTTAATGTGAAGTCTACAATCAAGCTATCCATCAAAAGTCAGCAAGTGGTGCCAAGCAATGTCAAGTTTCAAGGTGAAATGCCAAGCTGTCTGTCATGGGAAATCTTCATCATTCTCTACTACTAAGCATTGCCATCACTAAAGAACATGCAGTTCTGTAATTGTGGTTATGGAGCCTCTCATGCACATGCCAAAGTCAAAACCTATCTATTGATTCTGGCTACAGTGGTGTGAAAAAGACTATCAGTGTGACCTTGAACTAAATACAGTATTATAAATTAGATAATATCACAATAATTAAATACAACAGAAGGGCAAACTGTAACAACCTTGGCTATTACATACCCCCTTATAAGACTATTATAAGTCTTATTATACTTTGTCTATACTGATATGTAAATGCCTGAGAGCATCATAATAAAAAAACAACAACTATAACAGCAGAATAAAGCATCCCACCTGGGGAAGTACAGTGGAGTGTGCAGGAGTGGCAATTCTGTGAGTGTAGACTCCTGGCCAGTAAGGTAATAGTGGTCAGGTGACATACCATGAAGTGAGAACAAGCAGAGGCCATAAGGAGATCTCTGCTGCTAGCATGGAAACAAGCAGAGGCTTTTATAAAGCCTCTGCAGGAGGTATGGTGGCAATCAAATAGAGGCCTCAGGAAGGCCTCACTCAATCTGTATGTAAGCAACAAGTATGGCCCATTATGGAGTCTCTATTTCCATCCAATCTTTGTCTGCCCTGGGACCAAGTTCAACTAATTGACTGCCACAGCATCAGCTATAGCAGTTTGAGTCAAGTTGATAGTGGAATCTATCTCCTCAACTGGAGGTCCTGAGGCAGCAGCATTGGCTGTAATCTTGGTGAGCCCTAGCTTGCTAGATGGTCCTGAAATGGTTGGTGGCACATTGACATCATCTGTCAGGGGACACTTCTGTGCCTCATATTCTTTCTCTTTTTTCCTTTTCTTATCTCTTCTTTCCAGTGTTTCCATACTTACATTTATTCTACTAATTTACTTACTTTTAGTCCAGGTTAGCTGGTGGCTGTGTGCTTTGTCAGCATGTGTCCCAGCAGCTGCTGACAAAGCACAGGCTCCAGCAGTCTTTTACATAATTGGGTTATGTGACTTCTGCCACTGCTCCAGCAGTCCTTTACATAATCTGGTCACATGACTTTTAACACTATTTTTGGACCCTTGGCTCTGGGGAGCCTTAGACTTGTTCTCTTTGATTCCCCTCTGCCAGGTGATTACTTACCTACTATCTCTGTTATACTTACCTTTTAATAAACTTTGGATTCCCCTCTGCCAGCTGTGTGATTAGCCACAGCCTCTGGAGGTTGCCCTTACATCATCAGCCCCATCAGAGAATGAGAGAGGCATTAATGGTGCCTTTATAGAATTTGTGCTAGGGTCTGGCACCAAGCTAGCAGAGAAGTGCACTGCTGGGTGCTCCTCCTCTAGATTGGATTGCATAAGAGATGTATCTGTTTCCACAGGCAGCATTGCAGTTATCACCACTAAAGGTAGTGAGTGCTCTTGCAGCCTCTATATATACCATAGGTATATACATGGTTGATCCACCTGCAAAGAATCTGATTGGCAAGGAGATGACAAAGCACCTCCATTTTGCCCAGATTATGGAATGTCCAGGCTCAAGACAGAGCCTGTGTAGGGAAAAGCTGAAGTTGCTGATGGCCTGGAAAGGCATCACACTTTCCCAATTGTAGGCATCTACAGCCTCCATGTAAAGGTGTGAATAAGCAACTATGAGAGCAAAGGCTTTCATATATGTGGTATGCTCCTGGGCACCCATGGGTGCCAAGACATGAGCAAGGATGTAGTAAAGACTGAGCTTCAGCTAATGCAACCTGTGCTATCAATTGCAATCCCAGATACAAAGTTCTGGGATTTTAGATAACAGTGGTGCAGTAAGTACTGCACCTACCAATCAATCTCAAAGTAGTGCTCCATGGAGACTTGAGCAAGTCCTGCACCCCACATGTTGTTGTTGGCATGGCCAAGCATGGCCAATGTCTGCAATAGCAGAGGCACTGAAAGCCAGTATCTGTCATCTTGAGAGAGGTGGTGGGCAATGTCTTCAATGTTGATGTCTAGGACTGGGCACATGGATTGGTCCTGCTGCTCTGAATGGGCAAAGAAGGAGATCTGATAGAACTCCTTAAGGAGGAGCACAGCATGGATGTGCTCCTGAAATGTCATGGAGGTATCATTTGCTATAGTGACCCTAATAAGCAAGCAAACCTGCTCAGATTCCATAGGCATCACATGAGGGACCTATTGGTACAATCTGTAGTATGACTAGGTGGTATACAGCATCTTTGTCATCTCATAGATGTGGGCAATTCTTGCCTCTTAACCCATGTATACTACATTGGTCAATGGTGACCAATAAAAGTTAGGGTGCAAAATGCCTCTAAAGTTGTTTTGGCACTCCTAGCATCCATCAATGAGGATAGTCTCCCAACTGTCTGGAAGATGGCCAGGAACAGTATCATTGATCTGTTCAAAGTCCTGCTTGGACCTCTTGGCATCTTCAGCTAAATGCGACTCAATCTTAGCATTGTGTGATTGTTTCAGGTGATGTGTTTGAATGTTGTTATTGGGTTCAATCTCTCAATACACTTATGAGGAATACACATTATTGAATCCAGAGTCATCATTCCATGCTGGCTGTGTGATGAAGAATTGTTTGTTACTCTCATGGCTTACAATAGTGTAAGACTGCTGGTACTTCTAGAGGAACTTGGTTGTTCAACCTCAATAAACCTAGAATGGGCTCCCTTGAGCACATTTCTGGGAAAGTGTACCTTTTGAAGGGCAGCTGACTTGCTGCTCTTTGTAGAGCTCTTCTGACTCAATAGTGGTGCCATTGCCAGTAGAAGCTGGTATAGGCTGTTTCAGGCCTATTAGTACAATGGAGACTGGTTTCTCTGACCCAGTCACAATCATCTTTGAATGGGGTGGCTGCATGCCCTTTCCCTTCTTGTTCTGTGGGACAAGGTCCCCCATTTTCACATCTTCCCCTTGTGAAATAGATCTCTTATATGGCAGCATTGCTGCCCTATTCCCAGATTTTGCCTGAAGGTCCTGACAACAGACCTTCCATGGTAAGTCCTCTACTGGGAAAGCAACTCTCTTCTCCAGTCACATAGCAGATCTATAGAGGGCCAATCAGGCCTCATCCCACTGTCTCTTTACTGAGTCAAATTTATTCAGAACTTGAGTAAGTGCAATTTGCACTACAGAACTGTTGAGGACGTCCATTCTGACATCCTCTGATACTCCAGCATCATGGAGGTGCTGTAAGAGTTGAGCTAATTGCTCATCTCTCTCCACATTAGGTGAAGGCTCATAAGCCTTTGCCTTTTCTGTCACAACCTGCCCACTCCAGTGCCCCTCCCCTGGAACCCTGACCATCCCTAGAACTATCCCTGGCACTTCCAACGCCCACCAACCATGCCCTCCCTCATATGCCCCATCCACAGCATGCTGCCATCATGCATTTTTCTAAGCTATCATGCATTATTTTGGGCCATCACACATCTCTCCAAGCCATCATGCATCACTCCAGGCCATTACAAAGACCTCCCAGCCATTATACAAATCACTCAACCTCTGTGCAGGTCACTCAGCCATCACACATCATGCTATTTGTTGGATGCTCAAACCACTGTCAATCTTGCAGCCTGCCCATGTGATCTCCTCAATATAGCTGCTCTCTGCCCCACCACCACCCACAGAATTCCTGGATCTGCCCTGGAACCCTTCCTAGACAATACCTCTTCCTGCTCATAGTATATAAAGACCATAGGTAGCTCCTTTAGTCTTGATATTAACAATAACAACCTGTGTCTCTGTTCTTTTAAACTCTCTGTCCGATTTTCTTTTGTGCTTGCTTTAGTCTTCTCCATGATTTTGGCATGCACCACTTTGACTGGCACACACTACATTGACTGGCATGCACTATATTCTAGCAACTCAATTTCATCTCATCACTGGAACTCCTCCATCTACTCAATGCCCCAACCTTGGCTCAATTCTAGAGCAAGTCCTTTAACTCTGGGACTTACTCTTCTTGCTGTCTCATGCCCCAGAACTCATTCCAGAGCCTTTGACACTGCATCTACATAGTTTGGCACTTGCTTGCACCTCATAAGGCCATTGCTTACTAGAAAAGGCCCCTGGGTCAGCAGAACCTGACATTTCCTTTCCTTCTTGCACTAGGAATGTCACTGGTATGCCCTGGGTAATCCACCCTATGTAAGGGCCTGGATACTTCACTGACCATCAGCTGTGCTGACATGTTATCATCTATGTCCATTGTGTGGAAAAACACAGAGACAAACTGGTTTTAGCTTGTCCTAGAGATTGCTAAAGTAGTGGTACATAATGATTTGCAGCTGGCACCTGAGTCACCACAAGGTCTTGTAGTAACATAAATTGGCCACACCTATACAGGCTGTACAATAGCTGGCTGTCCATCAACAAAAGAACCTCAGTGTGACAGTTGTTGTCCTAAAAAGCTCTCTACAAATTGCAGAGGAGACAATGTATGTTCCCAACACAAGCTCTGGTGGCCTGCAGCTCCTCTTCAAGCTGCTCCTCTAGCTGGTGGAGCTGCAAGGCAGCTTGATGATCTGTATGCAAGTGGGACCACATTATGGCTTTGCCACCTCTTCTTCTCCCCCTCTCTTGAGCCAAATGCATGGCTTAAAATTGATTTGGAGGCAGGTCTGGGCCCTCTTTTTGATTTCTGGGCCCTCTTCTTGATTGCTGGGTTTCTTTTTCTTGGACAGAGTAAGTTTTCTTGACTGCAGTTGCAGTTGTAGCACACTCTGTCTGGGTGAAGAAAAAAAGAAATCTGAAGTCTGACTGGCAACCACACTAGCTAACATAATACAGCAACTGCACTTCTGGCAGTCAAACATGTTTCTTTTGAAAAAAGTGATTGAAAAACCTGTCACCCAGTTTCCAAATGAATTGTCTCTAGAAAATATATAAGCAGTTTCCCTTGGAAAATTTTGTTAAATTAAATTCATATCTCCAAACTAATTCCAAAGTAAGAATGATAACTTTTTTGAGCCTTTTTCCACAAGAAACATAATGGAAAACATAATAGTATTACTATTGAGGTTTTTATGAGATAAAGAATACCTTTTTTCCTTAGAAACAGGAATGTAAACCTTTGAACTATCTCTTTATATGTTTCTCTTGTAAATCTCTGCTCTTTCAAGGGTTTTCCTTGTAAATTCCTGCTTTTTCAAGGTAAAATAATAAATTTTTACAAGAAAAAGCAAAGCAAGTTGTCTTAATAAGCCATAAACTTCCAGTCTGTGGTGTGGGTAAAGCATTGGCTATAATGGCTGATGCTGGCAAAGTGGCCCCCACTATTGGCTGTATTATATCAGCCAGTGTGAGTATTACAGTTGGACTTCAGATTTCTTTTTTTTTCACCCACTACAGAGTACATGTGACTGCAACTGCAGTCAATAACTTACTCTGTTCAAAGAGAAGAAACTAGGCAATTGGGAAAGGGGTCTAAACCTGCTTTTCCACTCAACCTTGAGCTATGTAAGTGGTTTAAAAGGGGAAGAGAAGATGTAGCAGGGTGTAAGCTTGCAAGCTTGCAACTTACCACTCGTTTCACTTTTGCATCACAGATTGTGGCACAACACGTGCCAAGCGTCTCAAAAAGTTTTACTTCTCACCTTTGTTGCTTATCCTAACTACAAGCAACAAAGGTGAGCAATTAGCTACATATTATTATTTCAACTAGATCCTAACTACAAGCAACAAAGCTGGTTTTATCCTGTCAGTTAGGATCACAGTGAGGCTGTTTTCAGGCAGCCTTTCACAGGGCCACAATATTTCCCTGCCTGCATACAGAGCAGCAAGTCACCAAGCAGCTCCATCAGCTAAGAGCAGCTTGAGGAGGGGCTGTGGGATGCCAAAGCTTGTATTCAGAATATACATTGTCTCCACTGCAATTTGTAGAGAGCTTTTTGGGACAACAACTATCATTTTTTGTTGATGGACAGCCAGCTACCATACAGCCTGTATGATTGCAGGAGTTTGGCCAAATCACAATACTACAAGGCCTTGTGGTGACTCAGGTGCCAGAAAAAAGAGGTGCTTTCCCAGTAGAGGACTTACCATGGAAGATTCATCATCAGGACCCTCAGTCAAAACCTAGAGATAGGGCACTGATGATGCCCTATGAGGAATCCATCTTATATGGGGAGAGTGTAGAGATGGGGAACCTTGCTCCACAGGACAAGAAAAGAAAGGGCATGCAGCCATCCCCTCCAAAGATGATCGTAAATAAACACCAGAAGTCAAAATAAACATTTATTAAGGCTGAAAACTGTAAGCCTCCTAGTAAAACAAGTTCTAGCAATAATATCTCCTAAATACACCAGAAGAAATACAGAACAGAATAGGATAAGTATCAACACATGCCATAAACTCAATAATAGTCTAACTACTGCTTTGGAAAGGAGAAGCATGGGTGATAGCAGAAGTGACAAAGTAGCATTAATTTGGAAGGATCTAGATCAAAGTGAGATTTGATCTAAAGATATCCAGATTAGAATGTTGAAAGAAAAAAAAAAACATGACTGGAAGGGGATAAAGGAAAGATGAATGAAAGATATAAATGGAGAGAAAGCTAAAAGAGGAAACAGAAAACTATGAATAGAAGAATACAAAGAAGAAAGAGATAAATGGAAAGGAATAAGCTAAGAATAGAAAAGAGGGATGATGGTACAGGAAACTGGCTGGTAGCACTGAAACAGTCATACAAAAATGAAAAATAAAAATACCAGTTATGTCAGAGGTGCGGGAAAGTCTGGAACCAGAGTCAAGTGTTAGGAAGTGGTCTGTGCACTGTGGAGAGAGGTATAAATAGCTCAAGTAGAGTAGAGAATAGACAGGCAATTGATAGGCAAAGGCTTGGTGGTTCCCAGGAATGTAAATCACTTAGGCTAGAGTTTGAGTAATCTTACATTTCAAAACATTAATATTTTGGAAGTAAACTACCTCAATACACAAGCATTTCTCAAAACATTAGTGTGGAGTTGGAGTAAATTTTCTAAGACTTCAAGAAAGCCTCAGAACGATTAGTAATACTCTAACCAAGTACTACATTGGATCCTTCTATATCATGCATGAAGACAACATTCCAGACTATAACATGGATGATATAATGGCTGACCCCTTCCAACATGCAGACAACTCACCTATTGTACTCATCCTTGATCTACCAATAGCATAGCCATCTTGCTAGTGTAGACCATGGCACAGTCTGATTGAGAGGTAGATAACAGGATAGCCCTGTTGGTTTTATTCTTGCTATATTGGATGATACTTTATTGAATTGTATCTTGTAATACTATATAGATTAGTTGATTGCTGCTTGATAAGCAGCTTATTTTTTACTTGTATTACATGGTCAATAGATCCAGCTGGTCTGATTCTGTGCAGTGTGAACATTGAAGCTACACAAACTGTAACTACCATTACATACCTAGAAGCACTCGATAGAGTGGGAAGTGTGACAGTATTGGGAAAGATTTGTAAGACACACACAAAAATGGGCAAGAGGATGGGCCAAAAATCAACACTTTTATCAGAAAGTTTAGGATGCAAGCCACTAAACTGATGTATGACAAGAGAGTTTATGGGAACAGGCAATTACTCCAGAATTGGCATTGATGCCATAATTGTTTGTATACCACATTAAAATCTCAAATTATGCTTAGGCTTTTGTTTAGGCCAAGTAACTTGCCAAGTTGGCTGCTTCCAGTGGCCTCATAAGTAAAGTGGATAGATTGATGTTAGAGTTGAATAATAGTTTTATTTATCTCTGATACATATGATGAGAATGAGTCCAAATGACTTCTGCTATACTGTCACACCTATTGGGGCTCAGAACCTGTAACTTAGGCCAATAATAAGGCACTATTAACCCTGAATAAATGAATAAATAAATAAAATTTAACTGCTGGCAAGCTAGTATCATTCTCTGTTGTTTGCCTTTATTTTCTCCTCTCCTTTTCTACTCTTTCTTTCCTCCCACTTATTTTTCTCATCCCTCTTCTTCTTCACCTTCTGAGCTCCCAGATCCATCTTCTTCTTTGCTCTCCTCTGCTTCCTCCTCCTCTTTCCTGTTGTTTTCTTCATTGTTAGTTGTTAGTTTTTGTATTTTTTGTGTAGTGTACCTGTCTTCATGGATGCTTCTGACTTTTTCAGGAACTTTGTCATCACTCTGAGCTCCTCCTTTGATCCAAGGAGATTCTCAAGATTGAGGCTTTGCATCAGCCTCTCTGAGTATTTTTCTGTCTTCTTTGTATTACTGACAGTCTTGTATGATGTAGTCCTATGTCTGATATGATTCTCCACATGGGCAGCCTACTTGTTTGTTAGGCACAAAATAAGTATAATATTCACTAATAAATCCATGTTTTATTTTGCATTGTATTAGCCTGCTAAAGACTTCCCTTGCATTGCCCATACATGCTTCTGGAGAAAATTTGTTAGCTTTTGCAAACCCTTCCACTGTAAGGGTGACCTCTGGAGGCTGCAACTAAGTCACACAACTGGCAGAAGAAGATCCAAAGTGTATTCAGTACTAAACAATAATCTACCATGTATTTATACACCTGGCAGAAAGAGATCCAAAGAAAACAAGTCTGAGGATGTCCTATGCCTAGTGTGATGCTTTAAAGACTTCAGAATTTTGGGAAACAGCTGTATAGTACCACCAAGCCCACCCTAACCCAAGGCTCTATTGTGAAAACAACTGAATATCTGGTTGCTGACAATCTAGTTGCTAACAAAGCATTTGAATATTTGGTTGCTGATAAAGCATTCAAACATCCAGTTGCTGACAAAGCAAGCTAGAAGAATAGGGTGGAAATGTAACAAAAGAAGTAAAAGTATAAGGAATAAGAAAGTAAAGAAAGAAATGAGTAGTCCCCTGATACTCACTGAGGAACCATTAATTCTGAGATTACCAGTTATGGTATTCTTTGTCTGATATATTATCCTTGATGAAGGCACAAACCCTATCCAGGAACTTTCTTTTATGGATGCCCTATACTACCTTGGCTTGATCTGGAAATTTTTGGGCATTGTAAGGGTGACCTTTGGAAGCTATGGCTCAGTCACACAGCTGGCAAAGGGAGATCCAAAGTGCATTAGTGTATGTATAAGTAATAAAAGTAAGTAATAACAACTACACACCTGGCAAAGAGAGATCCAAAGAGAACAAGTCTAAGGATTCACCTTGCCAGGTGCTCAGAAAATAAAAGTAAATCACATGATATATAAGTCACATGTAAGGATCACATGTCCAGATCACCTGCTTGAGGTCATATGTCTAGATTCCAGGTCTAGGTCACATGCTGAGGTCACATGTGCAGCTGAGTTTGAAAAGAGGGAGTAAATAATAGCAAGTTGGTCAAAAATACTCCCGCTCAAGTTGATGCTTCAGAGAGTTTGGCCTCAGACCGAGTAAATCCCAGAAGTGTGGCATATGCTATTCCTCAAACCAAGTAGGTAGAGGTCTGAAGGGTTGAGAGCAAGGTTAAAAAGTGTCCAGAGAGTAGAGAACAGGGCTGAGGAGTGAAAAAGTAGCAGTGAAATAGTAGTCCCCTGACAGGCATTCTATTGTACTATACAGTAGTTCCTATGCTCCTGCCCCCACACTGATGTGCTATGCTATAGCAGAAGAATTCCTTAGACTTGTTTTCTTTAGGTTTTTCTCTGCCAAGTGATTAGATATGTTTCCTGTTATACCTACAATTCCTAATACACTTTGGATTTCCCTCTGCTAGTTGTGTAATTAGCTGCAACCTCTGGATGTTGCCTTTACAAATCTACCACAAGCAGGGACTCCTATGCAATACACAAAAGTGAGAATGAGGAAGGTGATAGAATCCAAAGTATATCACACCTAAAGCCACAGTAAGTATCCTTAGTTACTGTGTATAATAATCAACTCTTATCAATACATACCTAAAGCCATAGTAAATATCTATGGTGTATGCATAAGTAAAATATGTTACAACTTGTAAATCAATGCTAATAGAATTGAAAGTCTCTTTATTTTCAGTTCAACTGTAATTGATGTAATTGACTATAGCTATTTAATAGGCTTGTAAGTTTCTTTATCTATATAGGTATGCATAAGTCTTGTCCAATAAATAAGTAGACAAACTATCTACTCACCTTTAGTTCAACTGTAATTGACTGAGAGTATACTATGGTATGTGTACATGTTGAAGTCAAATCTAAATACACAGATACAGTAACATCATTACATTTGATGAGAGTAGAGTACTAGATTCATCCTACCCTGCCTCTTAGCCTTGTATTGTAGCTTGTTGGTGGCATAAATAGATTTCATTCCTTTATTCATTCTCATTATAGAGGGGGTTGATGCAATATATGCTGTTGGGCATTTTAACAGGCAATTAGTTTAATTAACTGTCAATTGTATACTGGTGAATCAATACTTGCTAAGAGAAGTAATCAATATATAAAAAACAAGTTTCATCTGATCTGTAGAGTACAATGAGTGCCACCCATTGACTGTGTACTGAGAACTCCTACCTCTTCTCAGAGTAGTGTATTGTGAATGAAAATCTAAACTTAAGATTAGAAGAGCAATCGCTACTCTGCAAAGAGAATTAGGCTGAACTGGCAGTGACAGAGTGGCTTTGTGCTCACCTGAACTGAGATGATGACAGTTGCAGTGCAAGACTGTTCTACTAAAAAAAAGGATGCAAAACCACACCAGTTGCTGGCAGGCTAATATATGATAACTGTAAATACCAGCAAAGTATAATGTATTAGGGCCTCTATGCTACAACAGGCCCTGATATATGAAACATTTGTGACCTCATGTGCTATCCCACCTCTTTACATGGCTAGCTGGGCAAGTCTCTAAAAATGCACTGATTTCTGTCCAGGCTATGGCACACAATATAGAGTGTTTTCTAAGTACTCTGAAAGGTAGAAGGAGGCAGGTCCTCCCAATGTTATTCAAATTAATTTTGGCCAATCTCGGATATTTATTCTGACCTCTTCTTAATCAACAAACTGATGTCAGCTTTGTCAATTTATAAGTATTTGTTCAATTCCTCAACTTCCATCACCATATATCATATATCACCTACATATGTCATATCAATCTATATCCATAAGGTCTTGTGCAGGTTCTACTACATCTACCGTTTCATCCCATCTCACTGCTTCAGTGTTGACCAAGGCAGAAGGAGTCAAGGCAATAGGGTAATCTGTTGCCTCAGCAGGGAGCTCGGAAGCTGCAATGTTGGTTGCAGTCTTGCTAGGTCCCGTCTCAGGGGACAGGTCTGAAATGGCAATGGTGGCACCAACATTGGTGGATGCTACCATAGCATGTGGAGGCACTGGGGGTGCCTCCATCTGCATGATACTATTGTTGGGTGCAGGAGCAGGGGAGGAGACTATGGGGGTAGTCTCCTCTGGTGGATCTGATTGCAGAAGGGACTCATCAGGTCCCATTGGCAGAGTTGTGGTCATCACCAGAGATGGTGGTGCTGGTGCAGCCTGAATAGCCACCGCTGGGTGATTAGCCAGGTATATGAACCTGGCATCTTTGCCATAATAAAGCCACTCTTGATCTGAAAATAGCTGGAAGTCTCTAGCCTCCAAGAGTTGAATGAGAACGTGAAAATGTTCTTGGTCGTCAGGAGTGGGCTCATACCACCCATTGTACCCAAGCAAGGTTCCTGGAGTTTTGTGGAGCTCCAGGTGTTGATGCCTATCATTGTTGACGCTTGCAAAGAGGTTGGTATGCAGACCACTCCTAGATCAATAATAGTCTAGGTAGTGTATGCCATAGGTATATGCATGGTCCATCCACATATGTGGAAGCCTGTTGACGAGGTGGCAAAGCACCTCCATATCACCAAGATTAGCAACTTGCCCAGGCTCAATGTGGAGCCTGTGCAGGAGGAAGCTATAATTGTTGATGGCCTGGAAGGGCATTGTGCTTTTCCTGTTGTAAGCCTCCACAGCCTCAGCATAGAGGTGTGGGTGGGCAGTGTTGAGAGCAAAGGCTCTCATGTATGTGGCATGCACATGGGCACCAGTAGGTGCCACCACACAAGCGAGGATGTAGCTGAAGACAGCGCCTTGGCTAACTCATCCTGCAATATCCATAGTGATCCCAGACACAAAGTTCTGGGATCTGGGATGACCATGGTGCAGCAAATACTGCACCCACTAGTCTATCTCGAAGTGGTGTTCATGGGGAACTGGAGCTAGTCCTGCACCACAAGTCGAATTATCTAGTTGGCCTTACATGGCTGACGCTCATGAAGGCAGAGGCACCAGTAGCCAGTACCTGTCCTTGCATGGTAGGCGCTGGCTACAGATGATGAATTTTGACAGTAATCTTCTACCAAATCATCCAGATTATTGAAACTGAGATAAAGTAAAAGGAATGAAGCAGATTCTTCAGAAACAAGGCCTGTGGGATTATTCAGTACAGGCAAATAGAGGAGAAAAGCAATCACTAGTAATTGCACAGAATGTAAAAAATCACAAAAGGAGAAAGAGAAGCGAGCACAGTTGGCAGCAGAAGTGATGAAAGGCCAGAATGAGGTGGAAGAAGCTGATGAAGATTTTTTTTACATGCCGCTGGCTACAGGCAAGAAGACCTGTTGCATGTGACAAGTCCTTGCCACACAAGCTGACTTCTTAGCAGAGAAGCCACTTCTACAGATTGAAATTGAGCAGTGTGGTCACAAGTGTTATTTTTTACCAAAGTTTCACTGTGAACTCAATCTCATTAAAATATTCTGGAGCTGGTTAAAGTATCATAAGTTTTTTTTAGCCTTGCAGAACTATTTTTTATAGTTGGTAAACAGGTTATCAGTGTCTAGGTGATGGGACGTTTTGCACTGCAAAGACTCTTGTACCTGATATAATTCAATCATGTGAAGTCAAAACTATCCATGCTTTCTTTTGCAAGACATGGCAATACATGGATGCTTACAGGTCTGTGTTCTTGTTTACTGCTCACATCAAACATGCTAAAATCATTTTTACAGCAAAGGTCTGGATGTATGGCAGGCTGAATTTGCTGTTTAGAAGTATAAATCACATTGACATATTCCTACTAATATCATGATGAGTTTAGGTATCCTTCAAAATCCTTTGTAGTTGTTGTATTGACTGTATTGCTGATGACTTTATCTATATACTGATTAGATAAGCCAAATATAGTAATTCAGGGTTATCAGCACCCTTAAGAGTCCAAAATCCAGATTTTGGGTATTAAATTTTTTTAAAAATTGGAATCCCAGGATGGGGATGAGTTCACTCAAAAGTGCTCATCAATCTGCGTTGATTCCAATGGTTTTCAGATTTTTAACATAATTTTTTGGGAAGGTATAACATTTTTTTATTTAGTAATGCCAAGAGGTTGTTTCTTAGTGTTTTGCACTGTACCCATTCCTGAGAATCTTCAGAGCAAGTCTGCAATAGGAGCATACATGCCTAGTGTGCAGTCAAAATAGTCACTGCATTTCCTTGCATCAATGCAAGGTACTCATAAAACTGTGCTTCTGATTCATAAAGACTAGGAAAGGGCTCTCTTTTGAAGGCTGATAACTCAGGATAGTGAATTTAATAACCCAGTATTGGGCCCAATTTGGAATGTTGCAGTACAGATATGGAATGCTGAAGCAGATATCAATGATAAGATATTATATAAAGTATGTATTGACTTGATTAATCTATTCAATATTATCCTGAAGTGCTGTATATATAGTTGACTGAGCAACTCAATTGTTACTATAATGGACCTTGGAAGAAAAAATACAAACATCAAGCAAATGAAGGTAATGACAGCAGATGTATAGCTACCAATCAAAGGAAACACTTCAAAATCCACAGTGCTCACTTAATGCACCAAGAGTTCCCAAGAAGCAGCTCATATTACACAGTGTCACAAAGAGTCTACTAGAACTGGATGCAATGATACCATCATTGAAAGCTTCTCTAGCTGTTGCTCCCAGAGTTCATTCTACAATGCAGAAGAATTCTCTTTGCTCAGTGACAGAAGAAAGATCCAATTTACCCAGCCACTCTGGCATCAGCATACCTCAAGCCTCTACCAGTACTCATCCCTCATCACAGCTCCTGGAGCTCTCATGCAAACAAGCACCAACGTCCATTCCAGATCCCCCAAACCAAAGGAAGAGGAAGCGAAGAACATGCCGGAAGTGTGGTGATCCCCATTGTAGCAGGAGGCAGAGAGTGGAAGATTGCAAAAATCCTTGACAAGATTATGCTGAAATTATTTGCCGGAACTTCCAAACATCCAAAAAACTGTAAAATAGGTTGGTCAGATGAGGATTGATGTGTGATAAGAGGGGAGGCAGAAATTGAACCAACCTTGTAGCTGATGTATTCTATATCCATGTTGAATGAATAGTTCAATGGATATGCGAGAGGCGATAAGGGTTCTCGAGCATTTTCGATGGTGACTGTTGCGTCGCAAACCAAGTTTGGGAACAGCCACACCAAATAACCCCTTTCCTTTTTCGATTTTTTATTTTTCTTTTATTTATTTATTTATTTGATTTTGTCCACAACTCCCGCTATCGAGCCAGAATCCATACGTCGGGTGATTTTATGGGTCACTCCAACTTCATTCTCGTTGGTACTTAGAAACCGAATCAAACCTGCACGATTGAGTTTATTCTCTTGACTGCGTTCGGACATCACATCGCTATATGAGACCAGACTCCCAGCAACACTAGGAAGGATACGCGAGTCAGTTTGTACTTGCCTTATTGAAGAACATCATTAGAGGTATTATACTTCTTCCTTATCGTGGGTCACCGGCTCCGTTGTCCGTGTCTCCGGGGTCTACTCGTACGCTTCTCCTTAAGAAGTGAAATCTGCTGGACCAGAACTCACCTTATCTTCTCCGCTATACCTGTTCGAATGGTGTCTCAAGGTGTCCTGTGTGTGACTGAATCCACACATCTTCTTCAGAGGGAGGGTAATGAGCATGAGTTTCACTTTAAAACGGAGGAAACGTCGACGCAAGAGATGTTTTGGGAGGAATTTAGGATGCTTCCTCGATACACCTTGCCTGTACTCGGGTTTGCTTCTTCTTTTTTCATCACTATCACGTACTAAATTGTCGTTGATCTCCAATGCAGAGCGCAATGGCTAGAGTATAGCATGGTAATGGTCAATATTGTCTCAATTGGCCACTTGTCTACTACAGCTCTCGCTGCGGCCAGTCTCGGCACCTTGACAGCGGGCGTTACCGGTTTCAGCATGCTTCATGGGCTCGCCAGTGGCCTCGATACTGTCCTTCCTGCGGCTTTTACGTCCTCTCAACCTCAACTCGTCGGCCTCTGGACACAGCGCATGGGTATATATCCCATTTGATGTAGTATGCGTATCTTTCTAACCCGTTGATGCTGGCTGCTTTCAGCTATCGTGATGGCTTGTGCACTTGTGGTGAGAAGCTTCTTCTCTCGTTGGCATTATCTTTGCTTACAGACCATATAACAGCCTGTGTCTTTTGTCTGGTACAACGTTGAACCATTGTTTTTGGTCCTCAAACAAGATCCGGAAGTGTCTCGCATGGCAGCAATATACCTACGCTGGTTAATCATTCCTCTGCCAGGTTCGCAGTACAAGAGGCTTTACTGGAACTAATGTTAAACTATCTTCTGCAGCTGCAGCATGGAACATTATCAGCCGGTGGGTTCTAACATGACTCCGAGATTTAAAACTGATTTCGCCGTTCAGTCGTTACTTCCAATCTCAGCGTAAGTTTGATTTCGAGAGGCAGAATCCCTTATGTATTTCACCCTGTATAGGCTTGTTTTATGTTCAAACAAACATCATCCTTTATGTTGCGCCAATTAATGTTCTGACCAATTATATTCTAGGTCAGTCTATGACTGTAATCTCTTGCACTTCTTTTGATCATTTACGCAGTCTGGGGTCCGAGATCGGTTCGGCTAGGTTTCATCGGTGCTCCTATCGCCACCGCAATATCTTACTACCTCATCTCAATCGCTTCGTATGTCCATGGACGATACCTTGTCCCGCGGACTGCTTGGTATCCTCTTTCCATGAAAATGTTCAACGACCTAGGCATCCTCATACGCCTTGGGTTGTCTGGTGTCGGTGCGATAGTTTCTTCATTCCCTGGTGTAGATAACCTAAACGATTTGACCAGCGCAAGTGACATCTGGATGGTGGGCATGGGAGCTAGCTGCTCTGGCATCGTCCTAGTGAGTTAACATGTTTCCTCAACTTGTGATTCTCTCGTCATGACATCCAAAAGCATGGGCCCTACTTCTTTCGCATGTCAGTCAATCTTGGTATCCATATCCTCCATCCTTTTTCAGATCCATTTCTCAAATGCGAATGCTGCCACAATTCGGTAAGTCTATCGCATTAAGCACCTTTTCATATTCACGTCTTCCCAGCATCGGAAATTTACTTGGCGAAAAGAACGCAGTACGTGCGGATGTTGCAAGCAAGGCGGGATTGGTGATATCCGTTCTGTCAGCTGTAATGACAAGGTACGAAAGTGCTTCTTTCATAACCTCTTTGACTTCTCCATATTGAATTACAATCTCCAGCTCTATGCTTCTTATGGCTCGAGGTACATGGGCCAAACTCTTCAATGATGATCCAGGTAATTTTGTCCTTCCACATTATCACGAGAAGCAACTCATGCTTCTCGCCTCCAAAAGCCGTCGTTTCGCTCGTCTCGTCCGTAATTCCATTCATTGCATTGTACCAATTTGCAGATGCTACTGCTGCAATGGCTGCTGGATTCTTAAGAGCACGAGGCAAACAGGTAGGTGTTCTTCTTCTCACTCTTGTCACGATTTAGACTCAATCGATCCTTCCATCAGTTTCTTGGTGCCTTGATGAACCTCGGGTAAGTTGACATTGTAAGGAAAAGGAAAGCGACTTACCTACTCCACCTCATTTGCAGTGCATATTTCACACTCGGTAAAGAATATCATTTATGTATGATAAGCCTCACACCCATGTCCTACTAGGCCTTCCCGTGGGATTGTGGCTTGCATTCCAACGTGAACTTGGATTACCTGGCTTGTGGACTGGTTTAACGATAGCCCTGATATTAAATAGTGGCGCTGGAACAATTCTTTGCTTGAGAACCAATTGGGAGGAGGAGGTACGGAAAGCGGCCGAACGCAACTTGCAGGAACACTGGGGCCAACAATCATCAAAGTTTACGGACGAAGAAAATCAGGGTTAACGTCATCGGACTTCTGGACGAAGACTATCAAGTGTCGTCCTATTTGCATCAAGTTGTTATTCTTTGTTCTGCTGACATGTTGACTTGTTACATAAAAACTTACATAGAAATTAGAAATAGAACGTCTGTGATTAGAAACAAGCAACTTATGCCCTGATTCCTGGATTTACCCCTTTTAGGAGGTTATAGGCGGTGTTCACCGTCATGTGAATATGTGAAGCGAGCGAAAGTGAATTTAGGACATAAAAGTTTGACGCAGTGGCAGTCATTATAACATATCAATTATATACGCTTCAGGAAATTCCTGGATTTTCTTGAGAAAAAGCTGTTAGAAACATGTTATGTAATTTCTAACTTGAAGCAAAATAGGGAAAAAAAAGTTGGAAGATTCTCAATGATTTTCCTTGAGATAAGGAAGATTTTTTTCCTTCAACTGTTCCTGAGATATAGATATATAAAATCAATCATGTTTTGAGTCTTTTTCTCAGGAAGAAAATGATGTTTGTATTCTTTTGTGACCAACTTGTTGTATTTTTTTTCAAGTGTTTCTCAGGTAAAATTCTTTGTTTTTCTTGCAATAAAAGATGAAACAAAGAATTTTTCCTGAGAAAGACTTGAAAGAAAGATAACAAGTGTTTACAAAGAAATACAATAATGTAAACATCATTTTTTTTCTTGAGGAAAAAAACTTGAAACATTATTAATTTCATATATTTGTACCTTAGAAATAATTAAGAGAAAAAAATTTCTTTTATCTCAAGGAAAATCATTGAGAATCTCCAACTTTTTTTTCCCTATTTTTGAAAATAAATTCTATGTAAAACAAGTTATAAATTACATAACATGTTTCTAAAGCTTTTTTTCAAGAAATTCTAGGAATTTCCTGAAGTAATAGTAACACAATGATCTGGAGTTTGAATCAAAAAATGATTTGAACTCCAGGATATGACTGTCAGGAGACTACTATTTCACTTCTATTTCTTCACTTTTTAGCCTTGCTCTCACCACTCTGAACCTCTGCCTACTTGGTCTGGAGATGGTACAGGCCACACTTCTTTAATTTACTCATCTGATGCCAGACTCCATCAAACATCAAATTGGTCTGAGTTTCAAAAGAAGGAGTAATTCCTGCTATCCAGCCATCATTTACTCCCTCTTTTCAGACTCAGCTGCATATGTAATCTAGACATGTGACCTCAGTAGGTGATCTAGATATATGATCCAGATATGTGACCCAAACAGGTGATCTGGACATGTGACTATTACATGTGACTTATATATATTATAGGACTTACTTTTATTTTCCTGAGCACTTGGCAAGGTAAATCCTTAGACTTGTTCTCTTTGGATTTCTCTCTGCCAGATGTGTAACTATTATTACTTGCATACACTAATACACTTTGGATCTCCCTCTGCCAGCTATGTAATTGAGCTATAGCTTTTAGGGATTGCCCTTACAATGACAAGCTTATATAGTAAATGTATTTATGAAACATACACATATATTTATCAGCATAAATATACATAATAAGTGGAGTGAATATTTGAAAGATTAAAATCTAAAATTGACATATGCAATAAATGATGAAAGTATAACAAGTAAGCTTTATGAAGTCAGACATTGTTCCTGCTGACACTCTTACTTAATGCAGATGGATGAAGTACAATACCAAGTTTCATACAATATTTTTTGAAAGTTGCTTAGAGTAATGCTTTAGTTAAAGCATTAGTAATTATATTATGAGTAGATACCTGTTTCAATTCAATATTTTCTTTTGAAATATGCTTGTGTATAAAATAATAATATATGTTAATATGTTTGGTGCATCAAAACTCTTTAAAACTGTAAAAATGGAAGACAACAATGGTTTTCCTGAATATATGGACCTTTGGAGGACCTTCTCTTCCTCAACATATGAATTTAGCAGTTCAAGAGTCACCAGTCCATTTAGGGAGTAGTAATATAGGGAATAGAATGTCCACTGCAGGGCCACCTACTTTTCCAAGCAGTACTGCCACTAATGCAAACCACTAGCCAAGGTGGTATAAGATGTCTTCTCCAGCATCAAGAGCAATTTGCCACTTTGAAAGTGCAGGAAGCCCACAAGTTTCATTGGGAGATAATACACAATTATTTGCAAAAAATTATTGAAAAACTTCTAGCTGTTTCCAGAAGGAGTCAAACCAATGCAACCTGAGTTGCTTAAAGTAGTTATACCCTACTTTGAATGCTCCAAGTTCAGTGAACTTGAGGACTGGCTGATAAGTATATGCATGAACTACACAATGGCTTAGTTAAGTAGAGAGGAGCAAGAGCATGAAAAAGTTCTCACTCTTATGGAATACTTGAGTGTGTTTACACTTGAATAGTTTTTGTATCATGTTATACATGTCAACAGAGTGCAGGCCTATTAGACATTCAAGGACATGGTTCTCAGCCTATACAATCAGTTTGCACAGCCCTCAACTATGCAAAATACTTGCAATGCTTTTTGCAAAGCAGGATATACTACAGAAGAGGGTGTGCAGGGCTTTCACAATGCTCTGCTAAATCAGGCTCAGATATAGCCATATTTCCAGGCAAGTTTACTATTAGAGAGTATGTCACAACCTCCCTTCAAAAGCCTCTTCCAGGACTCCCACACAGCTTCTCCACTAGCCATGATGCATACTGACCTCCTCACTATCCAGATCATATCCACCATCATGTGCATCACCTAGCTGAAGCCCAGCAATTAAGCATCACACCCCTTGTTGCTATTATCTGAGTAGTGCCCAGCCATTACCTAGCCATCATGCATCATGTCAAAAGCTAGCCATTCAGATCTCCATCAATTCTGTGGACCATCCACATAATCTCCTTGAATACAGCTGCTCTTCCCCCTGTCACTATCCATAGAGTCTCTAGGACTACCTCAGACACCTGGATCTCATATCCATAATATATAATGACTCTAGGTAGCTCAGATGTACCTGAGTCTAGTAGATCTAGAATGTGTTACTACTCAAGATGAGCAATGTGTCCTCTGCTGAACTGTACCAAATCAAACAGCAAAAACTTATATATGAAGTGGACAACTTTATCAACTAGGCTTGTGACCCATTTTACTGGAGTACATCTCTAAGATCATTGGAAAGATTCTGGAAAGGATTACTAGCTTAAAAGCAAAGTGCTGGGCTCATGACAGCTGCATGACAAAAACAAAAACAATGTGATAACCTGCAACTTTGTGTGTGACAGCAGGTGGATACTGCCATTTTCAAGGCAGATACTCAAATACAGGATAGCAAGATGATAAACCCTTCACCATCCAGGCTCTCTCACACTACATCACCTCCACTTCTCTCAGACCTTCCAGACCCTCCTTCTACTGTACTGTCTTCAGCTCCTTCAAAAGGCCTTGAGCTTCAATGCAAATTCAATTACTTTCTGGTAAATGTGCATATATTCTGTGACAAAGATGTCCATGCTGCTTTGGAGATAACTTATTTGCATAGGACCCTTGAGATGTTAAGGGTTTCCTAAGAATGAAGAATAGTAAAAGCTTTTTCAATGAGTAGATGCTATTTGGACATGCACTATGAGACATAGACCACAGATTGAGAACTTCAAAGTTGAACCTGAATCAACAACCACAATGCAACAGTGTTCAGTCAGTAAAGTGGGCTTCAAATCATGATCAAATAGGAATCACATAGTATTATGCAAAACCTAAGTTTAGCCTTTATATTCTTTCCAAGGGCATAAGAGACCTAAAAACTTGGCCAGAGCTTTTTTTATGCTATATTCAGTTTGTACCCAGAAGCTTGAGCCAACATGAAGGCTATAAATCAAGACTTACATCAGTCTTTCTAGGAATTGCAAAATTTTGCCTAATAATCAAGCAATTACAATGCAATGTCAAACTTAATTCACACCAAAATTGAAATCCACAATAAATAAATATAGTTGTATCAAAGTTAAAGAGGATCAGACATAAAGATGTTTCAATTTCTTAAAAAACAATATTTTGCAATTCCTGTAAATTTGCAACTCAGTATATGTGATAGTATGATCAGTGACATTGATAAAAAAGAAAGTATATATAGAAGATTTTTTTACAGATATTCTAAGTTAAGCTTTCCAATTTTTTTAACAGAAAAGCTTGATAAGTGAAAATACAACTCTGCAAAAAATTCAAAATCATGTTTGGCCTAATAGTCTTACCAAACAATATTATTAATAGACAGTACTTATTATCTACTAAAAACTATTTAATGACCTAAACCTTGGACTAACTAACCATCTCTATAATAGATTGAGCATGTGATTTTCTCTTGATCTGGCTACTCTAATGCTGACTGGGCTTTTTATTTTCACTGTCATTCCATTTCTGAATTTGCCTTCTTTGTTAGCTTTGGTGCCCTTTTTTGCAGTTCCAAAAAGCAACCTATTGTTATTCTTTCCAGCACTGAGTCTGAGTACATTGCACTTACACACACCACTAAGGACATAATCTGGATATATAAACTCTTCAACAACCTTTTATTTTTTTATTTATTTTTTTACTTACTGATTTGTACTGCAATAATCAAAGTGCAATTTACCTTTCAAAGAATGCTATATTACACATATAAATCACTGCTAGCACCAGAATCTGTTTTTATTAGAAAAAGTGACAAAAAAGTGTGTCATGCAATTTTCAATGTAAGGGAAAAAGATTTGAGGGAATGGAAAATGCCTTTTTCTAAGGCAAGATATTGCCAAAGAAATGGTATAACACACTTCTTTGTTATTTTTTCTGGTGGAAACAGGTTTTGGCACCAGCAGTAAATAAAACACAACAAGGTTCATTTTTATTGTATCTAACAAACTATTTTCTTTCATCGTATTTATTTAACTTTATTATGTTCTAACCTTCAATATGATCACAAACTTTTTTATCAAATTCCTTGCACAAGTCAAGTTTGAAATATTTCAAGAGCTTTTTAGTGTCATTGTGCAAGTGGAGTGTTAAGAATATGGATTCAAAATATTATGTAATCAAATTGTATATGTTTCTTTCATTCATTTGTATTACAGGAGCATGGTGAAGTAGTAGTCTCCATCATGTGTCTGCAGATACTAAAAAAGGTGTATGAATTTCTACTACAAATGAATATTCAAATCTCCAAGGATGCAAAAATCTGCTATCCTTTCAGCACATATTCAATTCTCCACTACCAACAATTTAACCTTTCTTTTGACTATAGATCTTCCCAACTCATTACTGCCAATCATGCATCTTGTGCAAACACCATTATGTACATTATAATAACACAGTGGTATTCCACTTCTATATGTGATTGGCTCTCATAACAAAGATCTTGCTCACCCCTAGTTATTCAGGGCCCATGGCCAGAAACTTTGTCCACCCCAAATTATTTGAAAAGAGCCAGGATTTCACCTCTAAATCATTGCAACATGGCCACATGCCAGAATAAGTCTTGGCCAGGATAGAAAAAGAATAGAAAATAACAGGGTGAAAAATATGCAACAATAATATCAGGCCAGATTTGATTCTGTAAGAGTGACCTCTGGAAGTTGCAGCTGATCACACAACTGGCAGAGGGGAATCCAAAGTATATTAGGAGTAGGTACAACAGTAAGAGTAACTAATCAATCTCCTGGCAGAGGAGAATCCAAAGAGAACAAATCTAAGGTTCTCCAGAGCCAAGAGTCGAAAAATACTACAGGAAGTCACTTGACCCAATTAAGTAACTGACTGTTGAGGCACATGCTGACAAAGCAGCCATTGGAATCAAGGCTGACATAAGGAACAAGATGAATGAGAGTAGCAATAGTGAATGAAAATGAATGGAAGGAATGAAAACAGGGAGTCTCCTGACAGATTCATGCATATATCAAAGTAGTTCAACAGCCCTGACAACTAGCATTAGCAAGCAACTCCCACACCATGGGAATATCATGGATATTTCAAATCTACATAGCACAATAGAAACATCACTGGTTATGAATTACCCCCAGCCTTGAATTCATACTAATCCTAAATCTATCTTTGATCTGCATTTGACCATTATTGTGATGTGAACCTGCTACTTATGCATGTCACTACAATTTCTGCAAGGAAAGCTTTATTACACAACTTTAAATACATTGATACACAACCATGCTGATTACTATACAAGGTTCTGGCACTAGCAGTGTAACTATATATTGTAACTATACCTAGACAAAACAATTACTGCTGGCACTGGAACTTGTTTCTCTTGGAAAAAAAAAAGAAAAAAAAAACATGTTATACAATTTTCATAACCTGTTTTCTCAGAAACTATATATGCATTTTTTCAGTGCAAAAGTTAGAAAGATGCTTACCTTTTTGCTACAAAGCTAGTACACATGTGTTATTTTACAATAAAAGTCAGTTGAAAAAAAGTGAACATTTTCCTAACTTTTGCTTTAAGAAAAAACTTACATATTTCCTGAGAAAACAGGTAATGAAAGTTGTATAACATGTTTCTTTTTCCATTTTTCCAAAAAAAACAACTTCTAGCACTAGCAGTGATTAATACATTCTATGTAGCTAGTAAGTGTGTTTGTAATAATTTATAATCTTTTCACACTAGAAGATTTTTTTTTTTTGGAAAAGTGTAAAAAAAAAACCGTTGTATCATTTCTAAAGTGTCAATTTCAGATAGAAAAAAGCACTCTCTTTTGTTTAAAGACTTTGTTTTTTAGAAATTACTATATTTGAAATAGTAAAACAGATTTTTTTTGTAATTTTTCTGTTGGAAACACCTTTTAGCACCAGCAATGGTTATAATTGATGAAGAGTGCTATCTATGCATATTCCTATATATATATAAGTAAGTAAGCAATAAGTCTATTATTCACATTGTCAAGAAAAGAGTGGGACAATAGAATAGACTTAGTGGCCTAGCTGTAGTAGTGTTTTGTGATATGTATAATATCCAACACAATGGCTGTTAGGAAACTCTCTATTTATTTCTTTCCACCTTCTTTTTCCCTTCTTAAGCCTTATACTCCACCCCATAGTCTACTTGATTAAAGGATAGCAGATGTCACACTCTTTTATTTCACCTAACTGTGGTGCCAGACTTTTGAAAACATCAGACTTGTCTGATTTTTAAAGAAGGGAGCAATAGTGCATTATTTACTGCCTCTTTTTAGATTCAGTTGCACATGCAATCTAGGCATGTGATTTCAGCAGGTGATCTGGACATGTGACTCAGACATGTGACCAACACTCCTGGGCCTGGGAACCACTCCATAATCTCATGCAAGGAGGAGTATTTATATTTATATGTGAAGTTTTCCAGTGAGGAAGAGCATTGGAACTCATCGCAGTTCAACTCCATCAACCTCCCTTGGATGAAGGTAACTCAGGGTCAATCTTCATTTTTTATTTTTTTCTGATATATCTAATATATAGTCTCATCCACCATAATATGGCCTCACTGGATTGAAGGCGAGTCCGAATGTCTACCAAGCGACGTAGTAATAATAGCTGTACCATGCAGTATCTTACACTGGACTGAGGACTTGCCTATCAGGGCTCTAATTATACATAGGCTCCACTTCTGCAAGAGGTTCTGTGCCGTGACAAACAACACGAAGTCTAAATACAGTAATATTGTTTGAGTCTCTTTGACCATGACAAGATGAATATCTATCAACAATACTCCGTCAAATGGCTGTCCGAAAAGTCCTTCTCGTGGGGGTCGGCAATCTCCGAAAGTCACATCTCTGCTGGGGGTTCGAACAGCTTCTACTTGTCGGCTATGGTAACTGTGAGGACCCTGAGCCTTCCTTCTCTTCATCTTGCACTTCCCGGTGACTTCGGTTTCAGAAGAAGAATTGATCTTCCGAGCTGCTGGTGATTGTAACCTTTATAACACGTTTTTCATTCCTTTGCTGTGTGTAATGAGAGTCTAATCATACCCTGCGTTTCTCTCACGACGCCACTGAATTGAACGCTAGGTGCGCAATGAGAGAAATGGTGTTACTTCAAAAAATTGGCAGAGCTAACAAATTCCTTGTAAAGAATCAAGACCCTGGGCTGCAACTGGCAATGAGTGACCAGGAGGACGTCAATGCCGTTAGACACGGATTGAACGGGTTCGCCTTGGCCACAAGCACCACCAAAAAGTCTACGGCCAAACATGACACACCTGTGTAACCATCAGCAACAATGCCTCGTGTCGCATTGTATACTCCATCATGAGGCCAACGATGCGAGTAGATATACGATAGTATCGATATCGTTACCCATGACCTTCGCCATCGATGTCTATTATGTCTCTGCACAAAGAGTTGACCAGAGTGCGGTTATTTTGCGAGAGGCGTTATGACGTCTGTGTGGCTTATCACAAGGCAGGAAACGCATGCAGCCGGGGGTTTTTGCACGACCAAGTGAAGAGTTGACGGTGATGTCATGATGAAGTCATGGAGCATCAGGAAAACTTGGGAAGGCGACGCGTAAAGCGGGTATATTGAGCCCATAACATGTCGATACTCATTGGTGGTCGAGCCGATGTCAAATTCGGAAATAGATAAGTAACACAGCAAAAATGATCTATGTAAATTGATTGATGGATAGATGGAGCACATGGTGACCACGTTGGCGGGAATCGCCGACCCCTGGATGGTTCCGTCTCCACGGAAAGTCTACAAATTTGCACACCAGAGGAGTACGATATATTAGCTCCTTAGAACTGGTGCTCGCCCGCGAGCAGCTGCGTAGCGCAACCATGATGAGCGTAGAACTGCAAGACGCGATCGCGGACGATGCCGCTGCAGAGATCGAGGATCCGGAGATCGATGATGACCAGGGTTTTGTGGAGACCAACGTCATCAAACAAGGCGTCCCTTCCACTTCAAGCCAAGTGCGCCGCTGTCCATCTCTTCAGGCTCCCTAACTGACCCTCTTTATTCCAGTCTCCAATGAAAACACACTCGGATGTTGCATTCCACTCCCCAGCACGAGAAAAGATTCTCGGCACGCCCTTTACCACTGACAGCTCGCGCTTCGAGTACCCGTTTCCCAACTCCTCCAGCGACCCTATTATCTCATCCTCAATTACCCCACTCCCTGCGTCTGCTCCAGTGCCAACAAGCCATTCACACCCCGTTAATTGCCTTTCTTCGTCGCCGACCGCAACCACCTCCTTTTCTCCACTCTTCTCGTCCAGTTTTCCGTCATCTTTTCCGACATACACACTAACCCATCCCAAAATGCGTGCGACACCTCCGCCCATCCCACCCAGTCTCAAGAAGCGCCAGCGCTGGTCTTTGACCCTTCCCATTCTGCGCAGACGCAGTAGTCAGCCAAACGAAGCTACAGTCGTTCCAGAGGAGACAGAGACACGTTCTCCTTCGATCGACCTTTCACCACCAGATAATACTCAAATCGCCGTCAGAAGTTCTTGAATGGTTCAATAAACCCTATGCCCTCGTCGACATCTAACTTTCGTTATTACGTTACAACAATTACCCAACGCAAAGGATAAACCATGTATTCTATTGCCGCCGTTTACGCTCGAACGGACTTGTAATCCTGGCACCACTCAGTTTCCTCGTCATCAATCTTATCTCTTATTCTAGCTTTTTACATGTACATGCAATGGCCTTTACCTCCACTCGTCTTTTGTTATCAATGCCCTTCCGTAGTCAATAGCGTTCCGCATACTGCTCGTGTCAAAATATGTTTCGTCACTCGCACTGGGAGTTTTACTAGCTAAACTTGTCAATTAGACTTTTTCACAGATAGAACAGCCGTTATTCCCTGATTTGAAGACGCTTTCTGAAATTGGCTAGCATGCGACAACTAGAAGAAGCAGCTGAGACTCGGTGTCCTAGATTTTAAAAAAGGGTGTCGCGGACCGGTACGAACACTAACAGGCTATGTATACTTACGTGGACAGACGTAAAAGTGAAGAAGGTTTTGCCGGTCTAAATCCTACACTCCACATTTTCTCCCAGGCAAAAATAGGTGGACGTTGATCTGACAATCAGCTAGTTGGGCAATCCCAGACGGCATGAGTATTTTTTTTAGAAAGTCTACGTTTGATAATTGGTGGTAAATATAAAAAGTGTGACTGACGACGTGGTTGCGTATGATTGTGACAAGTCGTGTTTTCTCTTCGAATAAGTAAAGGAAAACATATAATAATAAACCGAGAGCTCGGCGCTTCAACGCGCGCTCAACCGTATACTGACGCATGTACAGAGTCTTTCTCGGTGCTCCTTCATCTGCCGATTTGGCTAAAGATCCAAGCTCTTATCAGTGGCAAACGATTTCTTCTTCAAGGCATGTAGTTCAGGCTAGACGCACGCTAGGCTTGACCCAGTCAGTCATTTTCCCCCCAGCAACTCTAGAGGCGGCTAGTCGACGTATTTCTCGCATCTACGAGAACGCTATCTTTGACGACAATGAGCCCGAGGAAGAGCAGGCCGATCAGCTGGATGGACCGGATGGAGGAGGCGCGTCCATCGCATGTTAGCATGCGGTGTATCGATGCTTACACTCCAATAGATCAGACAACATTGATCACCTGGCCACCTACAGGAGACCAGACGAGCGCTAGACAGAGCCACTTTGGCGCTTCTTTCCTTCTCGACATCTCAAAGTCACACGAAGCGCATACGCATACGCATACGCCCACATTTACACAATTCGAAACGCAGGAAACACAGTCCTACAATTACTCGGAAACCTCGTCGATAGCTAATTTTCCAAATTTCCATTTCAGCCTGCATGCGCTGTGTTCTCTGACGTCACTTGCGAAGACGAGTCCGAAAGGGTCGCGGAAAGTTGATGTGTTGCTTGCGGTGCTGGAAGTGGACGGTCCTGATACGATCCGGGTGAAGAAGGGAGTGGATGCAGGGAAGGAGGTGTCCGTGCTTTCTATCATCCTTGGGGATGAGGAAGGCGCGGTCTGTAAACTCACCGCATGGCGAGAAATCGCCGACGAATGGGGTGGCACCGGAGATGGAGTCGGCGTCAAACGCGGTGACATTCTCCTGATCGAAAGTGCGTCCTTGTGTGCCTCGTGTAATTGATTAATGCTATCATTTTTAGTTGACAGTCGATCTTTTTTGATTGCAGATGTTACCGCAAACTGGGACCTGTCGTCGTCTCCTACGCTTTCAGCCTCGCCGTATCTGAAGTCAAAAATGGAGATCTGTTATCGCACGATGCCGTACACTCCTGAAGACAACCGACTTAGACCAGATCTGCGGCTCGGACAGAGTGATGCTGCTGTCAGGAAAGTCGCTGCGGTGGTCAGATGGTTCGAAGATATGGCAGGACTTAGGAACAGCGCGTCAAGTGCCATGAAAGACGTGGAATGAAGCGTTTCAATTTAGGTGTGCGCAACGGTTAATCCGTGAAAGGTCCGAGTTTGAGAATTATCGCTGGCAGAACGCACTGACAAGGCATGGACAGGCTGATAACAAACACCTGATTGACTGATGAGTATAAATACATCGTGCCCCAGTTTTCGGACCTGCCGTTCCGTTCCAGCTTGTTTCCCCCCTTGCAGGCGCCTTCACACGGTACAGCAGAATTCGCCCTGGATCTCTTCAGGTCATCTAAATGCAGGTACCTCTCATTTTCGGCGGATCTTCGTCTTCCTCCGGGTCACTCTCGTAGCCTTCCCATACGCAGACGCGACCTGCAGCTATGTCGTTATTCGTGATCATTTGTGTACAGGGAGAAGGATGGCTCCAACTTTTGAATCAGTTTCATTGCATGTCTGATTGTTTGTATATACAAAATTGCTTTTGTCTTCAAACTTTGAATCGGGTGACTTTTTTTGTGTGTTGTGTTATTGTGCATCATACTCCACTTCAGGATTCTCTTGAGTTTCTTGAGAAAAAACTGTGAGAAACATGTTATTCAATCTATGACGTGTTTTTCTCATGTTTTACATAAAATGTATTTTTTGAAAGAGAACAGTAAAACCTAAAGATCTTCAATGTTTTTCTTATTTGAGGAAATAGATAAAATTTCTTTCAGTTATTCCTCAAATACAAATAGAGAATAATGCCTCTTTGTAATCATTTGCAAAGACTTCTCATACTTTGTCTTTCTCACAAATAATGTATTAAATCGACTTCAAATGTTTGTCAGGCAACATACCTTTCAAAATCCTTAATTATTACTCTGGAAACACATATTAGAATTACTTATCATGTCATGAACATGTTTCTCATTATATGATGAGCAACATACTCACTAATACTTCTTATGAGTACACTGAAGTTCAAAATCAAGAAATTGATGTATCGTTTTATATTATTCTTTACATCAAGCACAAAAGCAAGTTTAAAATACACAAGAGTCCACAAAATGCGGTACACATAAAATGAAACATTTTATAGCACAAAGTAGAAAAAAAAGCATTCAAACAAGAAATAAATAGTAAGTAAAATAAAAAGACTTTTATAGTAAGAAAAAAATAACCAATGCAAAAATAACAATGAAGGAATTTGCAGTGTAGGGTTGGAAAACAATGGAAAGAAAATGGCAACCAGTGCATAGGCCAGGTGGATTGCTTCTGGAGCTTTAGGAGCATGAGAAACAACTGTACAGAATAACAGAACCTCTGGAATCTCCAAACTTAGAACAAACTCCAAACAGCATTCCAAAAGAAAAGCAGCTGTGCTAGGGTGGAAACCTTGTACCAATTACATCTCTGCACTCAAAAACCCTGGGCACTAGTGGTTGGGGCCAATAAATAGAGCTGGAAAAAGAGCATTGGAAGAAAAGGTGACCACAGAAAAAGGGGCAAAATTGAAGTGGAGAGTTCCCTGATGTAAGAGCAACCTCTGAAAGCTATGGCTCAATTACACAGCTGGGAGAGGAAAATCCAAAGTATGAATGAGTGTATGTATAAGTAATTAATAATAGCTACATACCTGGCAGAGGAATATCCCAAGAGAACAAGTCTAAGAATTCACCCTGCCAGATGCTCAAAGAAAATAAAATGTAAGTCACATGATATATAATCACATGTAATGGTCACATGTCTATATCACCTGTTTGGGTCACATGTCTGTGTCACCTGCTGAGGTCACATGTCTGGATTACACATGCAGCTAAGTCTGAAAAGAAGGAATAAGTAAATGATGGATTGGTAGCTGAATTACTCCCTTTTTTAAAACTCAGACCAATTTGACATTTGAGAGAGTCTGGCATTGGACTAAGTAAATCAAAAGAGTATGGCCTGTGCTATCCTCCAACCAAGTAGGCAGAAGTTTAAAGGCTAAAAAGTGAAGAAATAGATGTGAAATGGGTAAAGAAAGCATGAAGAAATAGACATGAAATAGACATGAAATAGTAGTTTCCTGACATTCAGCCTGTAAAATTGCTCAATTAGGAAATTTCCATGCAGCCTTTGGAGTAGTGTTCTTCATTGTGCATCTGCCATTGCATCCTGGCAGACACTGAGAAAGGGAATATGAGTTTTTACCATGACAGCCATTCAAATCCTCAAAGTTGCAAAAATCCACCTCTCTTTCAGCACATATTCATTTCTACTACTGCCAATAATTCAATTATCAATTTTGCCTGAAATAGAATTGATCAGTCTGATCTGATTCACAAATGCACACCATTGACACATATTAACACATGTCTATTAGGAAACTCATCTTTCATTCCTCCTTCTTACCCTCTAATCCTCCTTGGCCACTCCATTATGATTTTTCTTTATGCATTTTCTCAAGCCCTACTGGCCAGTACTACTTTTAGGATTGTAGCTGCACTGGTTCTCTGTTTGTAATTTATTCACTGTTGGTCTTCCAGCACAGCTGCATTGGGACCCTTCTTTTGTCTCTCATTCTCACCTTCTACTCCTTCTCTAGCCACCCTCACTATGATTTTTCTTTATGCATTTTTTCAAGCCTTATCTGCTGGTACAACCTTTAGGACTCTAGCTATGCTGGTTCTCTGTCTGTTGATAATGCCCAAAAGTGGATTAGTACTGTCACAATTACAAATACATGACCTGAATTTGTATTGGGTACGCTAAGTTACAAGGAGTCTGGGCAGGGTCCCAGAGAACACACTAATAGGTACTGAGATTGCGGTAACAAAGAGGCGGTAATGAAGAGGTGCACTAACACTAACACAGATATGCAGTAACAAGGGATGATTTAGTATTTTTGTGTTTAATATGTAAACTGTCACTTAGTGGTTTTCAGTTGTGTGTGCTTTGCTGTAGGTGCAAGGTGTGTATAGTATCAAAAGCACCAATGATGGTGACATAACATGGTAATCAAGAGAGTCAGCAAGGGTAGCAGCAAGAGAATAGCGCTTAGAGAGTAATTGCAGCAAGAACACAGCAGAAGAAATGTTAGCAACTTATAGTTTAGGATGTACCAAAAGAAATTTAAAGTGTAGGGTGATCAGAGGAGTCTTATTCAATCCTTCTACTAACAGAAAAAGTAAGTTTTTATACAAGAAAGAGTTCACTGTTGCTATTGTGCTAAGCAGCGCTAAAGGGTGGTGAACTTAAAAAAATGTAAGTAAATGCCATGAATTAAACTATTTTAATGTAAAGTCCACAATCCAGCTGTCCATACCATGTTGGCAACTGTTCTCAAGCAACATCAAGCACCAAGGTGAAATGCCAGGCTGTATGTCATGGAGAATTTTTATTATTTTATGTCACTAAGCACTGCCATTGCTAAAGAACATCTATTCTTATCATTTTTGATGTCATCCATCACCTATCAATCTGTCCATCACCAGCGCTATCATTGATGAGAGAAGATCATTGCCATGCATGGCCATCAGATACCGCCTAGAATAGTTTAATCATGCACACTAGAGTGACTTCCCTTTGGTAAGGTTTGTACAGGGATGTGGGTAGTATGGTTGGGGTATCTGTGTGGCATAGTAGTCAGGTACCAGGTGTCCATATAGGTTGACTTGGTATTCTGTGGAGTAGTAGTTTTGAGTATATGTAGTCATCAAGAATGGTGTAAGGAAGAGTCTCAATATTATGTCAGGTTCCACTGACCTGGGGGCTGTCACGACCCCCACCAACCCCAAACCCCTTGACCCCCCACCAACCCCCACCTACCCCGAGACCAATCAAAAGCCTCCCCATCCAACGACTCACCACGACCTCACCTATACGCACTCCAGACCATCAAGCATCACTCCGGGGCCATCACGCAGATTGCCCGGCCATCATGCAGATGGCCTGGCCATCACAGACTGCGCCACCACTGGACCCTCCGCCAATCTTGCGGGCCCCTGCGTGAGCTCCCCAATACAACCACCAGCCACCCCGCTGCCATGCATACAATCCCAGGACCCTCTGGACCCTCAGTCGATCTCGCAGGCCCATGCACGATCTCCCCAATACAACTGCCAACTGCCCATACAACCCCGGAACCCTCCCGGAACCCTTCCTAGACAGTGCTCCCCCCCGCAGTAGTATATAAGGCCCCTAGGTAGCCCCCATGTACCTCAGTCTCGATATTACCAATAACTATCTGTGTTTTGACCTAACTCTCTGTTCAATTTCCCATGCTTGTTTCCGTCTCTTCCGTGCTTACCTGAGTCACTTCTCCAGCATGCACATCATCGACTGGCACGTGCCCCATCCCACTAAGTCTGCCTCTGTCTCGTCTCTGGGAACTCCCCCGTCAACTTGACCACTTCCCACTAAGTAATCCCCGAGTAAGCCCACCCCGGGACACTACTCCCCTCGCCTCACGCTCCAGAGCTTGCCCCGGAGCCCTCGACACTGCATCCTATGTAGTTCGGCACTTGTTTGCGCCTCGTAAGGTCGTTGCTTACTAGGAAAGGCCCCCGGGTCAGCAGAACCTGACAGGGGCTTTTTCCAAGGAGCAACACCTTTATGAGGCAAACTCAAGTGCTGAACTACATGTACTGAGGTGTTGAGTGCTCCAGAGTGTTGTCTGGAGTGCAAGATAGTAGAACAGGCAAGTTCCAAGGCTGGGAACTTACTCCAGAGTTAGTGGAGCTGGTTTTAATATGTAGGTTGAGTCAAGGAAGGGTTCCTTGATGAGACCAGAGAGGAAGTTGAGCATGAAGTGTGTGCTGATCAATGAAGTGCATGCTAGGCAAGATTAGACTAAAGGCAAGCATGAGAGAAATAAAAGAGAGCAAACACAAAAAGAGACACAATCAAAGTTATGGTAATATCAAGACTAAGGTACAGGGAGACTACCTATGGTCTTTATATACTACAGGTCTGAGGCCTGACTGTCTGGGATGGCTCTGGGGACTCTATGTATGGTGGCAGAGTAAACCCATACTCAACAATTTAGTCACTTAGCAGTGGCCATGATGTGCTGATCTCAACAGGCTGGACTATTCAAGTGCACTTGGAACTGTAAGCTGTTACATCATCCCTGTTTTCACTGCTAGAGCCAGAACCTGTTTCTAGTGGGAAAAGGGTCAGAGAAACCTGCTATCTGTTCCTTGGCCAGCTGTTTACTGTAGAACAAGGCACTTTCCTTTGTTTAGAGGCTTTTTTCATCAGAAATTGACACATTGAGAATGGCATAACATGTTTCTTTTTTACTTTTTCTGAAGGAAACACAATTGGCTGCCAGCAGTGTTTGCTCTTATGTTGATACTTCTGTTCTTGCATCAGTTCACGGAGGCGTAGCCAAATATGACCACATACGTTGACGCGTCGCAGTCGCGAGCCGATAATCAACGCGGTTGAACTCATTCTGCCACTCACTCGATCACAATGGATGAAAGTTCTTCTCCATGGCCTGCTATCCTCAAAGCACTCAGAACCATCAGTCTGATTGTTTCTCCAAAGCCGGTAAATCTCATGCCGTCAGCGTCGGTTGAAACTACTTGAAATGCTAATGAAAACTCGTCCAAATGAAGGTCTTTACTTTTCCAGTGTCCAATCCGACATCTTCAATTCCTATATATCGCACGAACTTGCGCTATAGTGCTCAGGGCTCTCCGTCGACACCTGTCGACGGTGCGTTTTGGCTTGATCATATTGGTTTATGCTACATCTTTGTTCTGTTACGCCTTCCAGACGACTGGTCTTTCTACAATCGTTTAAATTCTCCAGACAATACTATCTTTGGACCAAGTAGTAGTACTCCTCAGCGGCGTGCTTCTGAACGTCGTTCGCAGAGAAAGAAGTGCTGTTGTATCTGTCACTGTCCCATGGGAGCGAGTACATTCCTTCTTCTCATTGCCTATAATTTACGTGATGTATCAGGATTCTTTAGGTAGCCCAACTCGTCAGCGAATCATCGTGAGTCGATCTTCTTCCCTATGATCTTCCACAATTTGTAACTGTATGCAAGATGGACGCATATACTCCGCCTTCCTCCCCATATCAATCAAAATTACACATGCAAGTGCGTAATTGTCTTTCGTACGTCAAGAATAACGGCCCACCGTCCCAGGATCCCCAACGGAGCCCAACAGCATCCAAATCTCTCTTCAGATCTCGTCAGAACTGGACCACAACAAGTCTGAAAACGGCCACTCGGCATGCGACTGAGAATGTCGCGACTTTTCATCTCCTTTGTATGATTACACCGTGACTTACAATAGTGGCATAGATCCCTGTTCAGGGCGACAGTCGTACGGGTACATCTCACAAGCCCCTGAGACGGAGCACGCGCATCGGGGCAGGCTTGGTCGGCTCAAATCTCTGCACATATCAAGCCCTTCTTGACACACACTCGACAGATTCAGAGCAGCCAAAGTTCAAACTTGAATGAAATCGACGAGACACGCACACACGCGCCCGGCCCGCATACGCAGGTCCCCAGCCCAAAGGTAAAAACGTCAACTACCATCTTGGATTTGGTGGTTGTACCATCGATTCTTATATCTCCGCAGCTACAAAGAACGCATGTTCCTGCACGTCGATCTCAAGCAAGCTCGCCCTCTTTTTCCAGCCAGTCAAGGTATTTTGAGTTAGAGCTTTCTCCTATCATCGAGAGCCCCGCAACTACGGCCCCACTTGCTCCTAGTGCTGTGATTAATGGGGAAGGCCAAGGCATGCTTGCATATTCGTCGGCTGGAGATAGTCCTCCTCGTACTTGTTTGAGCCTTGGAGATATGGCCCTCCTGGTATGTTGTCGCTCAGCCTTTGTTTAACGTTCTTCGGGTTTGTAGCTTCTCTCGTATGGCCTGACGGGTTCCCTGTGTGTTTGATATTTTCCTCCTTGTTACTTGAGAAGAAACGATGACCGATAAACTCTTGTATGGTACTCTATACGGGCTTTGACTTCTCTTTCCTCTGCACGGAATGACCATTCAGATGTTGGCTGTAATAAAACTCTCTCTTGCTCACTTTCCCCGGCTTTTACACAGCCGAATCGAACGGAGCAACCTGAAGCGTTGGAAGAAACTTGTCGTTCCGAAGCCGGGGATACGGTGATCATGAAGTATGATTTACACTCGGAAAATCCGGTGACAGGTACGCTTTGCGCCAGATTCGTAACGCCCTCTATCTTTAAATGAGTTGGATCCTTGAGATCCATCAACCAAGAACAACACATACCTCGCCCCACTCAGTAGAAATGAACATGCTCCCTCTGCACCAATTCCGGCAGTGATTCTGACTGTCCCGACCCCGGACCTTTCGAATTCTTCTCAGGACGTTAATGGTAGTATCGATAGGGTTCAACAAAGCAGACAGTTGACTGGAAGAGATTTGGAAGATCGTTTTCCACATACATCCCCTCCTTCGGAACCCACCAGACTGGGATTTACTCTGCATGAGGGATTTGGCGATGGTTCTGAGCACAGTCAAACTCAGCCTCAGCCCCGTACTCCGGTGTCTAAAACAAGGAACAAGCTGTTTCGTCGTAGCGTGCACAGTAGTATTGATCGAGGCCTTCGTGTTTGGGATGCTTTTTTAGGTCTCTTCTCCAGACGACGCTCTCTTCCTGCTGGTCATGGTTCTTTTGCTGGCGACATTTCCAAGTCTATTGCAGATTCCGGACGGCGACGAGGGTTGGATCTTTCGTTTTCCTCGGCGTCGAACCGGTGGTTTGGGACTCCCCGCCAAGAATTAAGTGATCGTCCTGGCCGAATGTTCCGAGAGTGATGTGTATACATGTAGTGGATGCGATGATCATTGTAGGCAGCGCAATACGTAGCATTACAACTCTTAATACAACTGTCAGTTTACCTTTAGGCCGAGATGCAAGGCGTGGATCTTTCTTTCTTTGTATCCCCTCATTCCTTGTGCTGTTGAAATATGGAACCGACGATATGGTTTTGTCTGGGCACGTGTCTCCTATTCGGAGTTGACTTTTTAAAGTTTTTGATCGTTGCTGATACTGCAAATCATTGACTTTTGCAAGAACGAGCATTAGACTTTACTTTGAGTATTGCCTACGCCTATACTAGCTTGGTTATACATTGTAGAATCTCAGTATTGAAGGTGAAAGACAACAGGAGGTCATATATGATCGAGGGAAGACAATGCGTCACGCTTTCCAAATGAAATTGGGTACCGTACCACCGTTTCGTCGTCGTCCACTGCGTCGGGTTAGTCGTCTTATTTCTGAAATTCCTACTCCACACTTATGCTCCGCTCCCTTTTTGACCATCCACATTCACTATGCCAGCCAACATCCCCCGCCGCGATCCCGCTCTCGCCTACAATGCCTTTCAGACGTCGAAAAAGAGGTTCGCAGAACGCGTTCGATCGATGGGCAAGATAGTAGCCCATCATCTAAGGAGCCATACTGGCGTTGGAATCGTCTGTGCGGTCGCGTATTTCGATCCGTGAGTTTTTTTTTCGACGTTTCGATGTGTGATAGTAAGGCTTGTTTTTTCAGGGGCAACTGGGGAGTAGATTTGCAGGCGGGGTCTCAGTATGGCTATCGCCTTCTTTTCGTTGTGCTTCTGGCTGGCATCTTCGCAGTATTCCTTCAGGTACGTCTGGTTCACTTTTTGACTGATTGTAACAAACAAGTGTTCCAGGTCCTTGCAAGTAGGCTCGGATGTGTGACTGGTCTCGGTGAATTTCTTCCTTGAAAATCGGATTGTACTGGTACTCACTTACCTAACAGATTTAGCATCGCACTGTCGACTACTACTCCACAGTCGGCCCGAAAACCCTCTTCTCTACCGTTGGATAGGCTTATACCCTCTCTATGTCCTTGCGGAAGTCGCTATCATCGCAACAGATCTGGCAGAGCTCCTTGGTTCAGCAATCGCTTTGTGCATGCTTTTCCCCAAGCTTCAGCTCTGGCATGGCGTACTCATAACCGCATTCGACGTTTTTATTCTCCTATTGTTTGGGGACCCTCTTCGGGGCCGACCTGTGCGGATGTTTGAGTTTATCATTGCAGGACTGGTGCGTCCACCATTTCAAAGCGGATGTTTCATGACAGTCGATCTTTCTGCCTAAAATACAGGTCCTTGCAGTCCTGATATGTATCGTGATCATCATCTCCAGGGTTGACGTCGATTGGGCGAAAGCCTTCGAAGGATATCTTCCCTCAAAATACGTCTTCTCATCGGGGGCCCTCTATACCTGTAGGGCATACGATTGTATTAACGAGTAATCTTGCTGACGACGCATAATGTAGCCGTTGGTATCCTCGGTGCGACTGTCATGCCACACAGTCTATTCTTGGGCTCTGCGCTCGCAACCCAAGACCGAATCAGCCGTGCTCCGCAACGTCCTGGCGCTCTCCTGCGAAAGGACACCGGCGACTCGCAAATATCGCACGCGTCAAACACCAGTGCCCCTATTGAATCTCAATCGCGTGCCGTGTCTCATTTTCCAGGAAAACTCTTCTCTCTGTTCCGCGCACCCCCTCAGAGCGACTATGCGACCAGCGCGACGTGCCACGCGGACTGGGAAAATAGACCGTACGCGTTCGTGAAATCCCATATCTATCACGGGATCGCGGATGTGGTGATCAGCTTGTTCGGGTTTGCCGTTCTGATCAACTCTCTGTAAGCGTTTCTTGAATGCTGTCATCTGCCTGGCTAGTGTTGATCCAGTGATAGTATATTGATCTTGGCGAGCGCTGTGTTCTTCTACAGTGGTACTCAGCGCGGTGCTGAGGCTCCTGCGAGCCTTTTTGATGCCTATGATCTCATCCAAAACTTGGTGGGAAAAGGTACGCTTATATGTGTCTTTTTTCTATCGAGGCCATGTCGTCTAATCCTTCTCTAGGCGCAGCGACGTTGTTCGCCGTCGCACTCCTTGCAGCCGGACAGGTACTTTTACTTCACTTCACTTTTTTCACTCCAATCCTCAACATTCAACAGAGTTCGTCGATAATATGTACAGTTGCGGGCCAAGCCGTCTCGGAAGGCTTCCTTCAATGGCGAACTTCGGTGAGACCCTTCTTCTTGGTACGATAAACCCCAAGCTTACCACGCTTTCCCGTAGCCCGCCATACGCCGAATCATTACGCGCCTCATCGCCATTGTACCCTCCATGGTCGTAGCCATTGCCGTGGGACGACCAGGTATCGATGCCCTCCTCGTCATCTCCCAAGTGGTGCTATCTATAGTCCTCCCGTTCATCATGGTACCTCTCATCTACTGTACCTCGTCCAAGTCAGTCATGAGTGTGCGCAAGATTCGGGACGACGCCATGCCCTTGACACGGTCGGACATCGCGCTGCGGATTATGAGTCCGCGCCACCTTGAAGACGCGGATGTGGAGACGGACGAGATGGTTGATTTTAGCAATGGATGGTTCGCCACTGGTATTGGTGCTATGATATGTCTTATCGTCGGGGCGGCGAATGTATACGTGATCTCTAGTCTTGCGCGAGGGAGCCATGGTTAGGGTTATAGTGAACCTAGAATTTCATTTGGTTTAGAACTTTTTTTTTATTTTTTTTTTTTTTTTTGGAGTAGGGTTAATGGTTAGGGGACCGACGCCCTTGGCGTCTTCCCCCCCCCCCCCGATAGGGGCCCCCGGGGTTCAAAACGGGTTTGTTTTTTTTATAA